>JAQIXH010000031.1:0-32363 GCA_034700145.1 Panagrolaimus detritophagus
TATGCAAACTCTTATTTCAACTTTTTAACAACAAAACATCCTACAAAAATCAGTCCCATAAAACCACAAACACTTACAAAAATTAACACCTAAAAAAAAGGTCTTAACTTTCGAGAATTGTGAAGGAATAGTTTAAATGAATTTTTGCATTGATATATTATGTGTGTATAACTCTAGCTTCAACAATTTTCAATTTTTTCATTATTTTACATTTATGTATGAAACAATTTGTGAAGAACTGTAAACAGAATTGTTTGAAGAAGTAAAACCAATAATTTTAGAAACAGTCTTTAAAAAAATTTGGTAAAAAAATAGCCGATATGTTTTTACGGTATAAATAATAACAACAAAATCAGCTATCGGATGAATTACAGTAATCATAATGGCACAAATAGAAAATTTTGGAATCCAATTAAAACCAAATATTGATAAAAATAATGCTAATGTAACTGGTAGCCAGAGTAGAATAACAGCAAAAAACATTTGAATTGTTAATGAACGAAACAAGGTTGTCTAAAATGCCGATATTGAAAATTTGTTTATTCAGTCAAAATCAAAATTTCAATACTCATTTTTTTTCAACTTCGAGCATAAATGGAAAAAACGATGAAAAAAGTTAAATTTTAAGATACACAAATGGAACTTTCAGAATAGGCTAAAATTCGGTTGAAAAGAACAAAAATCAAATCCGTTTTTTTTCAAAGTGCCTCAGGGGTTTTTTGCTCTGAAACTAAAATTTGCATAATTTTTTTATGATTGCATTATGTTTCCCTAGCTCAGATCTATCATATGATATATCAACTTTCATATATGACCCATTTTAGGCAAAATGCCGTCAAGTTCAAATTTGCCAAAATCAGATTCCGGCTTGAATCTCAAAAACAGATTTGATTTTCGTTCTTTTCAACCATATTTTAGCCTATCCTGAAAATTTCATTTGTGTAGCTCAAAATTAAACCTTTTTTTCGTCGTTGTTTCTTTGAATTTGAAAAAAATGAGTTTTATCTGAAATTAAACTCACTTGAAGCTTCAAAGTCGATGGAGATAAACAACTTTTATTTTTGCTTAAAATTCGTAAAAAATTTAAATATAATCCAATAATCAGAACTGTAACAAACAAAAATATTGCAACAATTGTTATCAAAAATGTTACAATATTATTTCCAAATTCCATTCGATCAAATCCAAAAAGAGAAGATTCGGCGAAAGAAATTGTTAAAAATACAGGATTTTGTTTAATTAATGTATGTTTAAGTTGATCGATATCACTGATAAGAAGAATCAATGGAATACATAAAAGTGATTCCATAAAAATAAAAAGTGTAAAATAATGTAAAAATCGTAGCCTTAATTTACTATAAAGTTCATAAAGATACGATTGTGGAATAGCTTGAATATATCGATGCAACACAGAAACATAAATTGCAAAACTTTGTCCAACAGAAAAAAATATTAACACAATCAGCTGATTCTGTGAAATCATTCCAGGACAATTTCGATAAATTCCAGATGAAAATCCAACATAAAATGGCCATAAAGGAACTGGCTTCCATAAAGATAAATGTAAATTAAATGCATAACTCCAAAAAAGTTGATGACATAAATACCATTTATATGTGCCCATTTCTTTTGTTGATTTAAATATTATTACATATAAAACTACAAACATTAATGTTGTTGTAATGACTAAAAATATATCAAAATATACCCCGTAAATTTGTATCAACAACGGATTATACAAATCATCGGAATTAAAAGCTGAAGCATTAAATGTTGGTAACATTTTCTGAAAAACACTTTTACAACTAAAAAAGGAAGAAAACTTCTGACATTTTTTGTTTAATTCAATTTTCGCAAAAAGGCTCAAATTGCTACAAAGAAAATTTAATAAAATTTTGAGCACCAACAAACATTTCATTAATAATTAATTAATGCATTCTTGTAACAACTTAAAAATCGACTTTTGTGCTTTTGTATAATACATTTAACGTGATGCAAATAATGTCTTTTTTTAAAACGCATTCTTTGAATTTATTCTAAAATTTCGACAAAAATTGCACAGCAAAAAAATGTCTAATTTTTTATACAAACCCATATTTACTTCAAACATTTCAAGTTCTTAATTAAGTCAAAATATCAAAATGCTAATACAATATTAAAAACATAAACAAAAAGAAAAATAAAAATATTTTTTGACATTGTTCCATTCTGTGCTTGAGGTTCATTACGTCTTCCCATTTCAACACAATGTACTTCATTATTTGTTACTTCTTCAATCCATGGACAAAATGCCGAAATACTCATATAAGTTACAAAATCTGAAAGTATAAAAAATAAAAAGTTTGAAAATAATTTAAAGTTATGCCTGGTTGTATTTTTTCATCATATGGAGTACCATCTGCATTTACCAAAGCATGAGCAATACCAACTTGATATTGTTTTCCATTATCAGAAGTAAAAAATAATGGACCACCAGAATCGCCATGATCAGATCGTTTGGTTTTTGTTCCAGCACAAATCACATCAAGTTTATATTTTCCACTGTATTTACATTCTTGTTTTGATAAAATGGGAATATTAATTTCCATCAAAGTGTCTGGGTGATTTTTTTTTATTACTAAAATTAATAAAGGTTAAAATCGGAATTTGTTTTTAAAAGTCAGGACAGGATCTGAACCAGTAAACTCCTGGTTATATGCCAACCGCGCTATCAACTGCACCAAGTGAGGCCTTGTCACTTATTTACTATCCTCCCTATTTCATTTTTTGCATAAAAATTTGCCAAATTTGCATAAAAACAATGAGCTTGAAAATTTAGGGTGGGCGGTTGGGAGGTAAACGCTTGTTTTTGTGAATGACAAAATGTGAGGGGGATTAGTAAATAAGTACCAAGATCTTCAAGCACAAAAAAAGCTGAAAAAAAACTTACTATCTGGATCCATATCACCATATCCTACATTTATCCCCGTATCATTTTTTCGTGCAACATAATCTTTTGCTAATAAAACTGGTTCAATATCAGTAATATCTTCAAGTACTTTTATAATTGCAATATCATCAAAATGTGATTTCCATGACCAATCAGAATGATAAATAGCTAGTACTGCTACGGCATCAGGTCTCCATCCTTCCACTACAGGATCTTCAGGACGAATATCAATTTTAAATATCGGAGCTCTAAAACTTTGCAAAAAAAACTTTCCAACAACCAGTACATAAAACACAAAAAACTCACGTTAAAATTTTTTCTGTTTCTGGATCCATATAAGTAACACAATGTGCAGCAGTTAATATATATCGTTTTGAGATAATTGTTCCTGTACACTAAAAGCATAAAAACATTATCGATAAAATTTAAAGCATGTAAACTTACAAGTCCAATTTCAGATTTTGTTTTTTTGGTTTCTGGTTGATATGAATAAATTTTTACAACATTGAGATATTTATTTGAAGGTGCTTGAACACCATTAATTACACGCTGAAAAAGATTTTATTGTTAACAAAAATATATAAAAGAAACTTACATTGTCATTAAAGCCATAAACATTAAAAATGAAGAGAAATAAAATCAACAAAAATCCAGAGAATATCATTTTTCACCATCAGCAATTTTTTAAATTTTGTTGAATGAACGAATGAAAAGATTGTTGCTTCATGCTTTTGGAAATGAAATTATGCAAATTATTTTAAATTGTGAAAAAGTTATTTAATTCGGTTGACAAATAAAGTAAAGTCAGTTTTAGAGAACACAAAACTATAGCGATAAAAGTTTTATTTCAGCATCGTTTTTAACAATAACAAATTCATTTAGTTTAATGAAGTAAAAAACAATTCATTTTTTTATCAAAAATGTTAAAGGTTCAATAATCACGATATTTTGGTCAAGTGATTTCTGGACAATCCCTATTTATTTATTGTTATTACTATCACTTTAAAATTTATTCTTTGAAAAGAGAATGTAACGCTCAACAGTATTACTTTCATTTTTTAAATTTCTAAAATAATTTCGTGATTATTTTTTATTTCATCAATAAAATATAAAACAATTACAAACTTAACAACGACAAAAAAACTGAATAACAATCAAAAGGTCCAAATAAAAGATATTTTTTGCACCAGTGTTTTTATATAAAAACAATCAACTTTTTGTTCCATCGGTATATTTCTCAGGATCAAAAAATTGTAAATCACAAATATGTCCAGTTTGATTAAGCTTAACAAAATCTTCACCAATATTATTTTTATAATACAGTGCAATTACATGTCTAAGATTTTTACATCCACAACAAAAATAATATTTTCCAGATTCATTCCAAAGATATTCATAGCAAAGTTCTTTGTTTGTTGGACAAAAAATAATCAACATTTGCTTTGAAATACCATTTTCATTGTAATTAAGGACCTTGAAATTTGGTTTTTCAATAAGTTCCATTTTTGCATCAAATGCAAATTTTTGAGGTTGATAATCTTTTGGATCACATACATGTCCAGGAGATAATAATCGAATATATTCTGTTCCATCATCATTTTCTTCAAGTTTTGCAGATGTTCTTTTCTTTTTGCTAAAACAGAGAAGGCATCTGAAAGTACTTCCAGTCTTTTCCCAGCTGAATTCATAACATTTTGATTTTTCAGCATTGGCAAAAATGAATAAGCGTTTCTTTGAACCACTTAAATTAAGAATTTCAAAATTTGGACTTTCAACAATCTTTTCAAGACAACAGCTACTTGGAATATCCACATTTTTATCATTTGGAACATTAAATGAATATATGTCTGGTTCATAATCAATAGGTTCACAAACATGATCATTTGATAAATATCGAATATATTCTGTTCCATCATTTCTTTCTTCAAGTTTTACAGCAGTATGTTTGTCACGGCTGACACATGAACCACAAATAAAATTTTTTCCACGTTTAAAAAATTTGTAACATTTTGATTTTTCAACATTGGCAAAAATTAAAAGAAATTGCTTGGTAGTTTGATTTTCTTTAACAACTTTAAAATCTGGTGATTCAATTATTTTTTCTTCTGCATATTTTTTGGGATTGTATTTCTGATATTCGCACACATGTTTTTTTGGTCCAAGTTTGAAAGAATTAGTACCATCTTCTTTTTGACACAGTTCAGCAGTGATAATTCTATGCTTATAACTACAGCCATGACATTTGTATCTTTGTGTTTTTTTATCCCATAAATATTCATAACATTTGCTTCTATCATTTTCAGAGAATACAATAATCCATTTTTGAGAAACTTCATCATTTTTCTTTAATTCATGAATTTCAAAATTTGATTCTTCAATGATAGCACATGTATTTGAAATTTCATTATCAGTATTTTTTTTCGTTTCATCCGATTTATATTTTTTTGGTTCATATTTAAGCATTTCACAGACATGTTTGGTTTTGTACAATTGGACATAATCATTTCCTTCCATATTTTTTAAAATTTTTGCTAATAAAATTTTGCTTTTATATTCACAACCACCGCATCGATAAACTTTCTGTGTATTATCCCAATAATATTTATATCCAACAGATTTATCAGCTGAATCAAAGACAAATAAAATTGACTTAGAAACACCATTACGCTGAAAATCATGAATTTTGAAACCTGGAGATTCAATAATTTTTGATGGATTATAATCACGAACTTCACAAACATGTTTTTGTGGTCCAAGTATGACAGAAGTTGTTTCATGTTCTCTTTCACAAATTTCAGCACAAACTCTTATTTGCTTTGAAAGACATCCAAGACATAAATATTTTTTCACACTTTTAATCCATGAATACTCATAACATTTGCTTCTGTCAGTTTCTGAAAAAACAATAATCCTTTTTTGAAGAACACCGTTGTCTTGAAATTCGTGAATTTTAAAATTTGGTTCTTCAATGATTACATCACATTTATATTTTTCTGGCTCATATTTAAGCATTTCACAGACATGTTTGGTTTTGTACAATTGGACATAATCATTTCCTTCCTTATTTTTTAAAATTTTTGCTGATAAAAATTTGCTTTTGTATTGACAACCATAACATCGATAAAATTTCATTGCTTTATCCCAATAATATTTATATCCAATAGATTTATCAGCTGAATCAAAGACAAATAAAATTGACTTAGAAAAACCATTACGTTGAAAATTATGAATTTTGAAACCTGGAGATTCAATAATTTTTGATGGATTATAATCACGAAATTCACAAACATGTTTTTGTGGTCCAAGTTTAACAGAAGTTGTTTCATGTTCTCTTTCACAAATTTCAGCAAAAACTCTTATTTTCTTTGAATGACATCCACGACATAAATATTTTTTCACACTTTTAAACCATGAATACTCATAACATTTGCTTCTGTCAGTTTCTGAAAAAACAATAATCCTTTTTTGGAGAACACCGTTGTCTTGAAATTCATGAATTTTAAAGTTTGTTGAATCAATAATTTTGCAATAATCACGAAGTTTATGCTTTGATTTTTTCAATTTAACACATTTTTCACCATTTTGCAATTTTACAATTGTACTTCTGCACTTTTCAAGGGGGCTAAAAAAACCATTGGTTTTGAAAAATGATAATTTAAGACACAAACATACTTTTCTGGTTCTTCAGTATTCTCATTCGACGAAGTTTCAATTAAAACATCATCAGTTTTTTCAGCAAAATGTTTAACAGGTTTATCCGCCATTTTCGAACTTGGTAAAGATCTTTTACTAAAAAAGCTTGAAGTTATATAAAAGAAAAAAAATATTAAAAAAAACCTTTTATTGCTTGAAAGTTCTGATTGTACAAATATAGTCTTAAATAAATTTTCAACCATTTTTAAATTCATATAACATTTTTGTTTATCTTCATTATCAAATGAATTACAAACTTTGATAACAATTGGAGTTAACTGAATTTTCAAAGTTTTGTTTGATTGAATTCTATTTAAAATTGGATGTAAAAGTTGTTGGAAGACTTTAACATTTGATAGATTCTGATCTTTAATTTCCTAAAAAATATATTTTATGACTTGTTTATTTTTGGTTTAAGCATCTTACTTGAAATTTTTGAACGGCATTAAAAGTTTTTTTACAGCTTTTAACACTTCGAAGAATTAACATAAAATTATAACCGTCTATTTTTGAATCCAAAATGCAGAGAATATTCTGAAATTAAAAATTAACAAAGTTAATACTTTTAAACTAACTTGAAATCGATAAAAAAATTTATCAAAATTTACAACAAATTCTTTTTTATCTAAAAAATAATTAATTATTATTTTTCGATTGCAACAAATAAATCTCTTACTTTCATATTGTGTTTTCATAAAAACACATTTTTCAATTGTATTAATTTCTATTTTACATCCATCAAAATGGCATAGCTTTTTTTGCGCATCAATTGTAATAAGTTGTATTTTTGGCATCTAAAAATATTAAACAAATCTTAATTATAGCAAAGATTATTTTTAAGTGAATAAAAAAGGCAGACAAGTTGAAAACTATTTTAATTTTTTTCTTCCACAAAAATTAATAGCAAATTTTAATCCAGCGTTGTTTGTTTAATTATCAAAAACTGATGTCTTTGACTTTTTTGGCGGCAAAAAATGTTATTTTAATTAAGACTAAAAAATAAAATAGACCACACAAGTTAAAAACGACTTTTGATTCTTTTCTCTCTCGAAAACAAGAGACTGGTCTTAAGCCACCGTTGTTTATTAATGCCATCAACAATCTTTTTTAGAACTGGTGTCATTAACTTTTTTGGCGCCAAAAAGTTAAACTGAAAAGTATCCGGCTTGCTGGCTGTCAAGGTGAAATCTCTTTTTTTGGTCAATAAAGTGCTTATTGTTCTCTGTCCTTCAAATGGAAGACAATGAAAAAATTAATTTTTTTTGAAATATTCTTTGGAGGGTGGTACTTCATCTTTTATTGTTATTCGTTTTACTGAAAATAAACTTTTAAAGGGCGGTCCAATTGAAATTGACACTTTTCATTTGGCTGACAAATTATTCCTGTTAAATTTATTAAAAAAATTAGCTTTACAGTTGAATACAATATCGTTTAGGATTTTGTTGGCCTCTCTTATGCCGAATGGAAAGTGTCGATTGGGTTAGAACACGTTTTGTTTCGAAAAACTTTTTATTGATCAAAATGTGTTTGTTAGGAATAATTAACGGTCGCCATAAACATAACATTTATTTAATGACAAAGTATAACAGATTATAAAAGATCGAGAAATTTTTTTTTAAAATTTTTGTATCAAATTATTGTTGCTTTGCAACCTTTTCTCTTTCATTAATCGCCAGTTTAGTCTTTTCAAGTTCCAACTTTGCAAAATAAATCATTAAAGATTCTGGTAACGCAAAAGCCAATGATTGAAGTTGATGTTGAATGCAGCCTGTTGTTTCTGGGATAATTCCAATAGTTCGAATTGCAGATTGTGCATAAGCTTTTGCAGATAATGCCATCAATGAAACTTTAACCTTTGACATATTTGTTGAAACATATCCAGGGCAAAGCGTTTGAATTGTAATTCCAGAATTTGCATATTCAAGTCGAAGAATACTGCTAAAATGATTGACATATGCTTTTGAAGCGCTATAAGTTGCAACTTGTGGACATTTAACATATGCGGCACCAGATGAAATATTTACAACTATTCCTGCATTTCTTTCAACCATTTGTGGAAGAACTGCAGCTGTAAGAATCGAAACTGGAATCATATTTACGATTGCAATATCTGCATTCTCTTGAAGGTCAACTTTGTGCAACATATCTGGAACAGCATAAGAAAGGCCAACATTGTTTACTAAAAATAGAAATTGATAATGAAACGATTTTATAAATTAGGTTCTAATCTAGCTAGTGCGATCATTATTTTTTTTTGATAAAAGTTGTCGTTTTCAGAAACTACATTAAAAATGAAATGATAGTAATTAAAAAATATTGTTTTTTGTTTTTTTTCCTTTACTGTCGTCCAAAAAAATCCAAAGAAAAAAGAGATAGTAACACAGAAACAGAATATTGAAAAGTTTTGGTTGCTCTCGTGGTGTCGTGACCTTTGACCCCATGGCATTTGACCCCTGACAGTTGACCCCATGACATTTGACCCCATGACATTTGACCCCTCGAATATCCCCATGACAGTTGACCCCATGACATTTGACCCCAAACGTGACATTTGACCCCCAAAAAATGAAATTAAACAAATAGATAAAATAAATTGATTAGGCTTATATTTTTTTGTTAGACTTAATGTTAGGCTTAGTGTTGGGATCGAACTTAGTGTTGGGATCAAACTTAGTGTTAGGATCAAGCTTAGTGTTAAAATTAGGCTTAGGCTTAAGCTTAGGCTTAGGCTTAGGCCTTAGGCCTTAGGCTTAGGCTTAGGCTTAGGCTTAGGCTTAGGCCTTAGGCTCAGGCTTAGTCTTAGGCTTTTCCGCAGATTAAATATGTTTTTCACTATTAATTCTTTTATTTTTGATTAATTTCATTTTTTGGGGTCAACTGTCACGTTGGGGGTCAAATGTCATGGGGTCAACTGTCATGGGGATATTCGAGGGGTCAAATGTCATGGGGTCAAATGTCATGGGGTCAACTGTCAGGGGTCAAATGCCATGGGGTCAAAGGTCATGGCGTCGCTCTCGTTTCAAAAATTGATTTGAAGTTGTTACTTTGAAAATTAGTAAAATTTATTAAAAAGCTGCTTTTATATCCGTAATAATAGCTTTTTGGTAAAAACGGATTTGTCTTTGTAATGTTTATTAGTTAAAATTAAATGAAATGATAGCAACCGAAAAATATTGTTTTTCGTTTTTTTCTTTACTATCGTCTAAAAAATACAAAGAAAAAAGAGATAGTAACACAGAAACAGAACTTTGAAAAATTTTGGTTACTCTCGTTTCAAAATTGATTTTATTCTTTTAAATTTAGTAAAATTTACCAAAAAGCTGGTTTAATCCGTAATATGGTAAAAACGGATTTGTCTTTGTAATGTTTATTAATAAAAATTCTGTCTTGCTTAAAAATTGATGCGTTTTTATTGCTCTAAAACACTTACCAAGAATTCCAATATCTTTCTTTTCAATAACAGAAATAATTTTCTTTTTATAATCATCGACGTTCGCATTTGTAAAATTATAAGCAATTGTTTCAACTTCAATATTTTTGCATTCTTTTTTAATTTCTTCTTTTACAGAATCTAGCTTTGTTTGAGTTCGAGAAATTAAAATAATATTAAATCCTTTTTTTGCTAAATCAAATGCATATTCTTTTCCAATTCCATCAGTACTTCCAGTAACAATTGCCCACTTTGTTCCACCAGAAAGTTTATGCAAATCCAATGGTGTTGCAATTAAATATGGATAAACAATTTCATAAATAGCACGGAAGAATCGATAAATAAAATATGTTAAAGCAATATATGCAAGGGTATTAAGAGTACATTGGCAAACCATTTTTAAAAAACGCTAAAATTTTAAAATGAAAGTGAAAAATGTTTGGAGGAAAAAAGCAAAGGGGGAAAAATATTTATAGCTTTGTTATTGATTTCACAGCACAAATGAGACACAAATGTTTATTTGTGTCTTATTTGTGCTAAGAAAAAGACTTTGTAGCACAAAATGGACACAACGCAGTCAAAACAAAAGGGGTTTTTCTTTTTTTTTTTAACATCGGTTAAAAACCAGCGACAGCGGAGTTGCTTGCGTTCACTTAAAAAGTGGAAGAAGAAGAAGAAAAAAACACGTAGTTTCAAAGCACAAAACACAAGAAAAATTGAAAAATTGGGATTGTGAGAGTAACCTTCATATCTTTAAAAAAAATTTTAAACTTACTATCATTTTTATCTTTGTTGAAGCTTCTTTCCAGTAATAGTAACAAAAAAAACGGAAACAAATAAATTGTAATTACTATCTATGCTAAAAAATTTGCACATCAGGTATCCACTTTTTTCTATTATATACACAATGCTATGATTTATCGAACATAACTGTCAAATCCGTTTTTGAATACTTGTAAAAGAAAAAATGTGCCAGTCGTGACGAACCGTTCATTTATATTTGGTCTTCCTAAGAATTGCAAAATGTGTTAGTGTTTGATTAAAAACAAGGAAATTTCTAAGAACAAAAATCTTAAAAAAATTCACAAAGTACAAAGAACATAAAAGGAAACGTTTTAAAGCAATTTTTACAGCTCTTCCGTTTTTTTTAAATTATGAAACATAAATTAAATTTTTAAAGATTGTCAATTTCTACTCACGGGATACCTAACAATTAACAAAGAAATACTTCCACACCAAGCAATAATATCAATGATGATAACCGTAAATCCTTGGAGAAGAAATGCGATGACTACATTATCTTTAAAAAATGTTCTGCCAATAATTATCAAACAAAAAATAAGAAGGATAAAAAATAGGATACATGACATATCTAAAATTTTCAAATATAGAATTTTTTTTAAATTCATTATTTGTGATCCAAAAAATTTGAGAAAAAAACTAACAAAGAAAAGTAATTTCTTTTAATTGAATTAAATGTGGGCTTTTATATTTATGAATGAAATGTTTAATAACAGCTAACAAATTAAATATTGCTGCAATAATTATTGTTACACAACTAAACGCATATGTTAGATATAAATTGGAAGTTTCTGAATCTTTGTTTACATTAGTCAAAAATACAAGACCAGTTTGAGAATAAACAAATCTCGCAGGTTCTAATATCCAAGGTATTAATTTAAAAATTGGAATAATTAAGATAACTATAGTATACCATTGCGTTTTCCAAATCTTAAATTTTTATCCTTAAAAATAAAAAAAAGAATAATAGCTTACATTTTCATAAGTAAATGGAAACCAAAACACTATAAATCTGTTAAAAGAGATAAAAGTTTGAATCAGAAATTGAAGTGGAACCAAATATTCAACAGTAACAATTTGTTCTAACTTTGCAACAATAGTATCAGTTTCAAAATAATTTCTGAAAAAACCAAATGCCGGAATTTTTGATCCAAAAGACTAAAAAAGTGTTTGTTGTGTTTTAGGATTTCGAAAAATAACATTTTTTAAGAAAAAAAAATTTGTATTTTTTTAAAACTTACCGTAAAATAAAACAAAATGTCTGATGCAAATAATAATCGAAGCATATTATAAAAAGCATCAGGAAATTTGTTTTTCTGATAAATAATTAAAACAATTAATACCGAAAAGTGAAAGGTAAAAAATATAATTTCTACAATTATCAAAACGACATCCGATATCCTCATATTTCAAAACTACTCATTCCTGATTTTAAAACCTTTTTAACTTATTTACTATCAAACTTGCCGTTTCTGATTGGTGAAAAAAGCTTTTAAAATTCCTTTTAAGTGATCTTTAATCCCCTCAAGTTTCCTTTTGTGTTCTTTGTACTTTGTGAATTTTTTTAAGAATTTTGTTCTTAGAAATTTCCTTGTTTTTAATCAAACACTAACACATTTTGCAATTCTTAGGAAGACCAAATATGAATGTACGGTTCGTCATGGCTGGCAAATTTTTTCTTTTACAGATATTCAAAAACGGATTTGACAGTTATGTTCGATAAATCATAGCATTGTGTATCTAATTGAAAAAACTGGATACCTGATGTGCAAATTTTTTAGCATAGATAGTAATTACAATTTATTTGTTTCCGTTTTTTTTTGTTACTGTTCAATAAAGATAAAAATGATAGTAAGTTTCAAAAATTTTTTTAAAGATATGAAGGTTACTCTCACAATCCCAATTTTTCAATTTTTTACGTGCTGTGTGCTTTAAAACCATGTGTTTTTTTTTCTTTTTCTTCCACTTTGTGCTGAAATATTGTTTTCAAGAGTTTTCAAAATATTTTTATCCGTTTGATTTTCTTTCAAATATTCAACCCATTTTTGTTTGTTTTCATTATTAAATGAATTAAAAACATTCATAGCAGTCGACCTCAATTCAGTATCATTTAATTGAATTTAATTTAAAATTGGGAATAAAAGTTGTTGAAAAAGTTTAACATTTGATAGATTTATATCCTTTGTCTCCTAAAATCCATATTTATTTACATACAGGGACAAAAAATTTTACTATTTGTTTTTGAATGGCTTTAAAAGTTTTTTTTGCAGCTTTCAGAACTTCTGAGAATAAGCACAAAATTGTAAATATTTGTTTCTGAATCCGAAATGCAAGGAATATCCAAAAACTACGAATTTAATCAAAATCATATATTGTGTTTTTCCTTATTTTAAACCGATAAAAAGGTTTATTAAAATTTCCAGCAGATACTTTTACGTCTACAAAATTAGTATTCATACCTGTATATTAGCTACAAAAAAAAAACTCTTACTTTCAATTTTTAGTTTCATTAAAAGGCATTTTCCAATTGTATGAATAATTAATTTACATCCATCAAAATGGCACAACTTTTTTTCTGAATCGATTGTAATAAGTTGGATTTTTGGCTTCAAAAAAAGGTTAAATCAAGTAATTATTTCCGGAAGAAAATATTTGACAATTTGTCAATGACAAATCTCTGCCAAAGAGAGAGTTGAAAGCTGTTGAAATTAATTTAAAATTTAAAATTTGTATATTAATATTTTTTTCCTGCATTTTTATATGTTTAATTTTTCAACATGCGTAGGGCATGTAAATAAATATGAAGTCGTTCCAAAAGTTTTCGTCTTCATTTTGTTGGGGAAAACGTTTTGCCAAGTGGAAAAAATCGAAAAAGGCAAAAACTTTTGGAACGACCTATTAATTAATTAACTAATCAATAAAATTTGTTTTTGGACACTATGACTTAAGTTAGGATGCGTAAGTTTTGCATGAAAACTTTACTTTCTTCGACAATCATGGAAATCATGCAGGAAAGCTCATAGCTCAGAAGATATTCCGGAAAACAAACGAAAAATCTCTTTTTTCCCTTCCTTTTTTTCCTTTGTTTACATATCTCTCAAGCTATTGAAATTTTCTAATGCTTGACAATGGAAAAGACATATATGAACTGCGACAACCTCTAATATAGCAAAAAGATATTTATTTAACGTTCTTGTTTTCTTTTCAATGAAAATTAAATCATTTGATGTTTGAGTTTTTTGTTAGCACAACTGTAAATAAAAATTACGACGAATGGTTCATGGGTTTGGTTTTCCAAAAAAGAAATATTTGTTTTATTGTTTTTTCTGTGTGGAATATTTCGGAAAGAAAGGAGGGAGAAATAATAATTTTTTCCTTGGAGAATATGAGTTATTTTTTGGGAAAAATCTAAAACGAAATGCAAGGATAAAGAATTATTAAAATAAACAAACGTGAAGCTCCACCCATTGAATAAGCGAATATAAACCCCTCAATATTTGAATAAAAACATATTAATTTTAGTTTTCCCATTATGTCAAATTTCAACAGATTTTTATGATGAGATTTGGTGTTTATTTGGCAAGTGTTGTTCTTTTCTCAACCATTTGGCAGTCGGTTTGTACAGACGAAAGCGAATTCCATTATGAATCAATTGCAATAAGTAAGTTATAAAACTTTTGCGTAAAATAATAAAATTTTGTAAATAGTTGACAAAACTTCGATAGAAACGCGAAAACTTTTTGAAATTGGATTCAAGACTTTTAATTTAAGTAAAAATCGAATTGATGAATTTCTTTCATCGTTTAAAATTAATCTGCCAGACTTCCTTCTTAATGATATCTTAAAAATAAATTGGGTTTTGGATTCAGACGATGGCCTTTGGATAGATACATATTACAAAAATAATGAAAACGTAAGGATATTAGTAAATACTTTAAAAGTCAAAAGATTTAGAGTTCACATTTTCAAATGTTTTTAAATATGACTGGAGTATATTTTAAAATATTTCATGAATCGATTGACAGTGAACTCAATCAACTTACAAAAGAATATGAAACGGTAATCTGCATATTTTTGCTTACATTAATTTCCATTTTTCTTTTTAGGAAATATCAACTCCATTATTAAATTTTGCAAATTCCTTTGAAAAGAAAAGAAAAGCTCAACCATTTCCAAATATTTCAGAAGACTGCAATGCAATTGACTTATCCTTTATTATTGAGGTAAGGTTTGTTTTTTCCAAGGATAAATATCAAAAAGAAAGATACGGAAGCGAAAAGAAAGCGAGATGCTTTTTCTTAAATTTTTGTTTAGAATAATATAGTTAAGAATTTTATAAATATGAATTAGTCCAGTTTTTATCATTGTCATCATTTTCAGAAACTATATAAAGCTTCATGTCTTCAAGATATTATAAAAGCAAAAAGCAAAAAAGAAGCAGCAGAAACCCACTTGGAAAATGCTCAAATTCGTGATGTTAAAGATAATAATGTCGAATATGAAAAATTCCGCATTTTAGCAGATGGTTTGTGCTTTTTTTAAGAAATGTAATCAGACAGTCCTGAATTACAGCTTATGCATCGCGAATTGAAAATAGTAATATGCCCGACTCTGAATTTTTGTTGAATCAGCTGTTGGGTAATAGAGTGTTAATCGTTTCAAGAATATGAAAGTCTTAAAGTACAACTATTTTAGTCAATTACCGTCCAAATGCAACCTACAGCGCTATAAACAAATATTTACAAACATCGCTTAACGCTCCAGTAACAAAGTAAGTTAAATTTTAGAAACGCTTTCTCTTTCTATTCACTCAATTTTTACCCTTAGTTTTTTCGGTTAAGGCTCTGTCGCAATAGACATGTTTTTCGCTTTTTTTATTATTTTTTTCCAAAACTTTTACAATTTTGTGAGTAAAATTCAATAATATTATGGGTCAAAATTGCATGAAAAAAAAAACAATAATATTATTTTAAAAAATATAACTCCAATTTTTATGGGTTTATTTCGTGGGTTTTTTTCAGTTCCACCAAGACATGTTTCCAAAAAAAATTCTTAAAGCTTGTATGACTTTACATAAATTTCCTTGAAATTAATGTAAACTCAAAAATCACATTTTTTTGTTTTCTATTGTTTTTCAGATGTTTGTTGGATGAACTAAAAGTTACAGATACAGAACATCCGCGCAAATTTGGTGAAGCCGTCAAAATCATTTATAGTCACATAAATCTTGCAGTAATTATTTTCGTTTTCGTAAGGCATAAAAACTTAAATATTTAGAAAATGACTGCAAAGCTATGTGGACACGATATACAATTTTCGACGGATGATATTGCTTCACGTATTAATAAATTATCAGCACTGTTAAATACGAAAATTAACTTTGAATTTAGAAAGGTGATCAAGATTGTCTAATTTATTATCGTAATACACATTTACATTTCAGGATAATTATGCAGCATACAAACTTTCCACTGTTTCCCTTGGGTTTAAAATGTTTTCCAATAATGGTATCGATTTTGGTGTAGCTGGAATAGAATTTTTTCAGAAAATAAATTTTGGGTTAACAGAAAATGAAAGGTGAGTGAAAAACACAGTAGTTAAAAATCACAGTGAAGAAAAAATACCCTCAGTTAAGTTAAGGTCTCAAAGATTGGTTTTGATGAGAAACACGGATAATGAAATTGCGTCCAAATCTTATATTGCATCAGCACATGACTTTTTTTTCCAAACAAGTTATGCTCGAATTGTGGTAGTTCATGTCTTTAATACAATCCGTCTTCGCGGGCTTGATCAATCTGTAAGAATAAATAGTAATTCAACGCAAAACAAAATAAAACAAATTTTAAAGTAAGTTAGTTAAATCGTTTTTATTATCAGAAACCACACATTTTTATGTTCTAATTTTTAGTACTTCCTGCAACGCAACCACTTTGTCAACGCTTGAAAAAATTATTACTGCTTTGGATATGTCTTTTCATACAATTGTACTAGTCAATGATAGTGAACAAAGTAGAATTTATTACACCATGAACAATCCAGTATTCAAATTGAAGTTTTTCTTTTATGATATTGAATGCAATCATTCTTTTAATAAATATTATGCATTAATAATAATCTGTTAAAGAATTAATAAAAATATATATGTGACACTGTACCTTTTTTTTGCCTTACAATGTTTGACGTTTTTATACCCTTCACATTTTATGCAAACTTGAACAGATTGAGCAAAACTTTGGGTTTATTGGACCAAGTCATGTTTACCTCAAGATGATGCTGTAAAAAGCCATGAAAAAAGTTGGGATTTATTTTTCTTTTTAGTATTTTTCGTTTAACTTTATTTTGATAAAAAAGCTTTGTCGAATTCAGTAAAAGTAAAATAATGTGTATATTACATAAATATGATTTAGCTTTTCAAACAAATGAAACTCGAATAATTTTGCAATAATTATAAAAAAACTCATCCATTTGTTAAGTACAACATGATTGTCTTAAACACTGAAAAAGGTTCTAAAATCTGACGTTGGTTTCTTTTTCTTATCATGTTTAAAATTCTTTTTTGTAATACAATTATTAATTTTGTACGTTTTGCAAGGCATTGCTGATATATTTTTTCCAAATGCTTCAGCGAAGGTGTAACCCCGTAAAGCTGTAGGATTGTAACATTGCACATCATAAGGAGAATTAACTTTGTGTCTCAGTTTTGACACAACACCAATATACGCAGGATCAAATTCTTTAATTAACCATTCCATAGAACAATTGCATACAAATGGATTACCAAAAATTTCAAGTTGTTCAATATTTTTCCAGTTAATCAGGTATTGTGATAAAATAGATAAATTGCAATTCGAAACAGAAAAATATTCCAAAGATGGTGAAATAATGGAGTTGAAGCAATTAAATGCATTTTCAGGTATATCTGATAAACGTTTATTATCGCTTAATCGAAGAACTTTTAGATTCGATAAACCACAAAAAGCATATTCTTCAATTGTTTCAAGTATTCCGTAATGAATATTTAATACTTCCAAATTTGTATTAAATTTGAATTGATGTTTGGGAATTGTATGAATATCAGTAACTTGAAGATGCAGCTTTCGAAGTTTTGTTAAAAATTTTATCGCTTTTGGAACAATTTTTAATGGATTTGCATGTAAATCAAGTTCTTCTAAATTTCTAAAAATAAATTTTAATTTAAAAGCTAATAACAATATTTTAAAGCAAAAAACCATATTGGCGTTTTTCTTGGCGTTTCGAAAGTGTGATTCATTTTTTCCCAGATTTGTTAATTAAACGATGTGAGCTAAACCAAATATGATAAAAACTTTCAGTATTAATCGTTTAGGATGTTTGGACATGACAAGTAACAGGTTTGGGGATTCATAATGCTTCTGGACTTCATAGGGATATCATTTATCCTGATCAATATAAAAAACACAAAATTTTTTTTATGAAATTGAAAACTAAACTTTGGGAGGTTTATAGCTTTTTCGGCTATGGAAGAAAATTCAAAATATTAAAAGTCAATCGGTCGGTATTTTGGTTGAATTTTGTGAATATTTCGTGGAATGTTGTGAAATTTGCGCTGTTTTCTTGACTAAAAAAACTTAAAAATGTTTTTTAATATTTTTAATTTATTGTGGTTTTTTCCATATTGATTGGGATATATGATATTATAATGAGATCCAGAAATGTCCTAATTCCCCAAAAGATGCTACTAACATTGTCCGGGTTTGAAAAAATCAAGTTTTTTTGAAATTTTAAATTGCGTTTAAAGAAAAACTGGACTACTAATCCAAACAAAAATTAACCTAACCCCATCCAATTGCTTTTTAGCATTTCCGGAAAAAATTCCAGGTCCAAGTCCATCTTTTAGTATTCATTTTTTTATCTGTAAGACTGGGAAAATATGGAAAAACATGGGAAAAATTAATCCTGAAAATTTTATCATATTTCATCGAGCTAAATCATTTAATTAACAAATCTGTGAAAACCCAGAAAAAAGTGAATGAAATCTTTGAAACCCATTGTACTCTTTTTCAGTTTCAATTAACATTGTCTTTTGAAAAATATGATTCGAAATTTGTTTTTTAACTAACGTTACACTTTTATTTTACTCACTTTAGATAATCGAAAGCATTGTCGTTTATCCTCTTAATTTGTGATAACTGCAAATCGAGGACTTTTAAATTTGATAACTCCATTGGAAAAATGGCATCCGTAAAATCAATGGATTCGCTGTTATATAAATATAAATTAACCAAATTTGTGAGACGTGTAAATGAAATTAATGAAAGGTTTTTAAATCTATTACTCGATAAATCAAGTTCTATAAGGCTAGAAGCATTGTATGTGCCCCAAATTTCTTCCGGAAAATTTGATAAATAATTTGTGCTTATTTTTAAAGTCTTTAAAGATGTAAATTTTTCAAAGCTTCCGTTTTCAATTATTTTCATATCATTAGCAGAAAAATCAATGCTGGTAATAAGATGTTCATTTTCAGGCAGAATTTTATTCTAAAAAAATTGACAAAACAATGTATGAAATTTTTTTTGGAGTAACGCTTACTTTTTTAAGAACGGCTATAGGACTACCAAAAAATGATGCAGATTTTATGCGGAATGTTTCATTCAGGATTTTTATATTGGTTAAAGTTATATTTTTGGGAATAAGTGAAAGAGTACCACAAAGTAGATGATTATTTTTTATACAACTACAATCAGAGTCTAAAAAATTTAAATATTTGCTAAGAGAAAGAGAAGATAAACAAATAATTATGGTGAATAAATTTTTTTATTTTATCTTTAACTTACAAGTTGCATTTATGCCACATACAGTAATAACATCATCATTCTTTCCATTTTCAATAAAATTTTCAGCCTTTACAAAAATTAAGAGCGTTAAAAGCAAGAAAAGTTTCCAACAACAATTTCCTGTTCGATGCATTGTGTACAAAAATTAACTAAAATGAAAATATCAAAGAAACATTCTTACCAAATTTATCTTTTCATTTGAACGTCAAAAGAAAATACCTTGACCTCTTTGATATAATTTCGCGCAAAAAAAAACAACATCATAATTTTAAAAAAAATCAACGCATTGTTGATTGATCCACATCAAAACTGAACTGATGTAGAGGGGGTTGATATTCATTAAACTTCCAAACCGGGGTTGGAAATTCAACCCAAAATATCGGCCGCAAAGGCCTTAAATATGTTCTCTCGATTGACCAGTTTGAGTTTAACAAATTTTTGTGAAAAAAGTAAAGGTGTTCCAATCATCTTCCAGTAACTTCCTCGTTTTCGTTCTATACAGAAGTTTCATATCCTACCCACTTTTTCATATCTTTTTATATTTTTTTAACAAATTCCTACCAAAGTGGAATACTGTTGGCTTTTTGCTTTAATTATAATTATTATAAAAAAAGTAATTAATTCAAAAATTAAAAATATCGTATTTTAATGAGAGCGTGGATTTTCAGACACATTTATTTAATAAACAAACTGTAAAATTCAAAAACGTAAAAAACAAAAAAATAACAAAAAAAGATTCACCAAATTTTGTGACTATTGAATTTTCGGTGGTAAAATTTTATGTTGGGATTGATTCACTTGAGCTCTTGGAATTTTAATTGATATTTGATTCTTTTTATTAAACAGATTTAGATAAAAAAATGAAATAAGTTTTTCGTACAAATTTGATAAAAGCAAAACTGTTGTAGAAAATTTAATAAACGCAGATGATACCTAACAATTAACAAAGAAATACTTCTACACCAAGCAATAATATCAATGATGATAACCGTAAGTCCTTGGAGAAGAAATGCGATGAAAAATGCCTCCAGCCTCCAAATTCACCCAAATTTAGTTTGGAATGACTTCAGAAGTCTAAAGCGTGCTTAATAATTGAATTTTAAGTAAAAATAACTTATTTTTGACCAAACAGACCATTTATTGATTTTCCATTGTCGATATTAATGCAATTTCTATCTTCAAAAACGCAAAAAACATGATTTTTAAGAAAAAAGAGCTAAATTTTTAGAATATTCGCCTCTGAAAAAATTTTTATGAATATCAATTTTGGAAAATTTTCATCATTTTTTTAAAAATTTTCTCATTTGTCCTACACGTTTTTAATTTACCGGTAAATCAGCTCTTGGTAAATATCCCACCAACCCTAATAACATTGCACTATTTTAGAAGTGTTTTTGCCGCTGTTTTTGAAAATATTTTACACTGCGAAAAAATGCAGAAATAACGTCTGGACAGCTCCCACAACGACGGTTTATAATGGAGGTTCACAATCAGAATTGTTTTCACACACAGGTTGAAAATCGATTGCCAAAATCGTTGCAAAAACAATTCCAAACAAAACAGCAAACATCAAAAATGCTTTCATTTTAGCTAAATTTTTGCTCATTCATTTCCGGAAAAATGATGCAGAAGTTTTATCTTTACTTTTTCTTAATATTAATATTTCTTTATTAAAAATAAGGAACATGTCAAACCCACAAAAATCGGTTTTTTACTATCGCAGCTGAATGATGACGCATGGCGTTTCTTTCATCCATTCGTGTTTTTTTTGAAAGAAGATATGTATGTACGTCATTCAACAAAAAAAAAAGAAAGCACTCCATCAAGTTTAAAGCTTGATCTTTTTCACCCAAGAAAAAAGACTTCCTCAAAGTGAACAAAAAAAACAAATGCGGATTTTTCAGTTGTTGCTTGTTGATTCCCCCACTCAATGGATTTTTCACTGCTGCAGCTGCTGCGTTCAAACTTTTTGTGATATTTTTTTTCTTTTTTTTAATACACAATTTTTGGTTTATTTTTCTAATCAGGCAGAGGTGAAAAGCTTCCAAGCTTTGGTGGCCTGACATAGAATGCTGCATTTTTATCGTGCTTCTGAATCTTGTTTTTTCTTCAAAAAAAAGTTTCAAAAAAGGATAATTAGCCTGTAGAAAAAAATAGAGATAAAAAATATCATATCAGTGCTGTTATTCACATTTTTGCATAGTGCGTCACGCCGATATTTTCACCTCTGTGTGACAGTAGCATTTTTCATACGCATTTTTTCTGTTTGACATACTTCAGAAATTATTAGTAAAAATCTTCAACAATATTTTTTGTAATTTAACATACCGCACTTGTTCAGTAAATTCAACTAATATTTTTGTCGGGTAATAATGTCATCTTAAATTTTGTTTTCAGCGTCATTACGCTTTAATTTTTTGGGATTTGTAAAAAAATCTCATGTCTACGTGCATTTTTTCGTAATTTTTAGTTGTCAAGGAAGAATTTCCATCTTGTCCCATCCTTCTCGTTGGGCCCTTACTAAAACAATAAATTCTACAAAATTTTAGTTTTACCCTACTGTATAGAATAAAAATTTGAAAAATTAAAAAAAAACATCAAATGTTCAATAGGATAAAAATAAAAAATTTTGTCGACTGGAATGTTTTTAGTGAGGGCTTTCCAGTTGTGGCCCTGTCTTCCCCAAAACATCGAATTGAAAGCGTATAAATCGTTCTTTTTTTTGATCCGATTTCTGGCAAAGTACTTTTGTTGGTATTCGTAAAACAGTCAACTTTAAAAATCTCTTGCTAAAAATTTTTTTGTTTTTTTCGGATAAAAAAAATTTTTCACAAACTTTTACAAAACTTTACCAAAAAAGCGAACTTATAGGGTGGTTAACAATCCGATAAAAAATCACCAAAAAAAAGATAAGTTTGTTTTTTTTTGTAAAAATGTGTGAAAAAATTTTTGTCCGAGAAAAACATAAAAATCTTTGGCAAGAGATTTTTTAATTTGGCGGTTTTTTCAATGTCAACAAAATCACTTTGCCAGACATCGGATCAGAAAAAAGAACCTTCGTTTAGATGTCCCACGTTAGTCAAAAAGTCAACTTTCCATAATTTATAAAACGATATATCTCAGTTTGCATACATTTTAAAAAACGCAACCTTGGAAATACTTTCCCCTATATTCTCCTTTGATGACACATCGTTGTTTGAAATTTGTTGATTTTTTTGATTTACAAAAGACTTTTTCAGAGAACCATGCTGCCGACTTATGAAATGATATCAAATTCCTCCTCTTTTTTAACAAAAGCTGTTACCATAAAAAATATTACAACTTTAATAAATTTTCGTCAAAAAGCACAACAAAATTTTTCATTTCCATATTTTATGCTTGAGTATATTTCAAAGAACTCTAAAATTCATTTATCCCAAAAACTGATGAAAGCTTGTAAATATTTAAGAATTTTACAAATCCATTTTGGATACTCTCATTTTAATGTGCTTGGATTTTCGCTGGATAAAAAAAGGGGTTGTAAAACACTTAATTTACGACTGCAATTTCGAATTTTTGATGATATGCCGTTGTGTGATGCCATCTTTGAAGATGCTGATAAATTTATGATTGAATTTAAACAAATAAAAGTTTGGCAAAATCTTTCCATTTATTTTACTCCAAATAAACAACAAGAATATAAGCAAATTCTTGAAAGAATGGATTTATCAAATCTTCGTGAACTGGCATGTAAAAACTTTTACAAAGATATTACTGACGATGTTATTTCACAAATTATGCAACCTTCGCTTGAAAAAATTTATTTTGAAGTAAATTCAAAACATATTTATTTTAATTTATTATATTATGCTTTTGAAACTCTTCAAAATGCTTCTCATCTTGAGTAAGTTTTTTTTATAAATAAGAAACACATCAAATTGAAAGTGAATAAATCGTTCTTTTTTTTTGATCCGATGTCTGGCAAAGTGCTTTTGTTGGCCCTCGAAAAACCGCCATATTTAAAAATCTCTTGCTAAAAATTTTTTATGTTTTTCTCGGATAAAAAATTTTTATCACAAACTTTTAAAAAACTTTACAAAAAAAAACGAAGTTACAGGGCGGTTAAAAATCCGATAAAAAATCACCAAAAAAAGATAATTTCGTTTTTTTCGTAAAGTTTTGTAAAAATTTGTGAAAAATTTTTTTTATCCGAGAAAAACATAAAAAATTTTAGCAAGAGATTTTTAAATTTGGCGGTTTTTCGAATGCCACAAAAACACTTTGCCAGACATCGGATCAAAAAAAAGAACCTTCGTTTCGATGTGAATAAAAAAATAAGAAAAAACGGTGATGAAAAGAGTGCCCTTGAAATTTCTCGAAACACAGTTTTATAATTATTTTTTTATTTAACTCGAAACATCATGTTTAAGAAAATAATTATGGATTTCTAATATAATTTTAGGATTACATCAAACAATATTTCATCGGCTTCTGCACTTTCATCCATAAAATTTAATGCACTACTTTCCATAAAAAGAAAAACAAAATTTAAAGGCTGTAAAATAGGATGCTTAAATTTGGATATTGAAATCAATGATATTTTTAAATTTTGTGAAACTTTTATGGAAATTCATGGAACCCTTACTTTATTATTTTGCAGCTCCCGTGAAAATCCTGATTTTATAACAAACTTACGAAATTCTAAAAAACGTTGGGAAGAAGAAAGGAATATTCCTCTTTGTTGCATTATCTGTAAATTTATGGATCAAGATCCGCATTTATCTTTTGAAACACATCACTATGAAATAATTTAATTATTTTTGTTTTGTGGTTTGTATAAAAAAGTGATAAATTTAAATTTGGGGTTTAACATCCAAAACATAATTGCTTTTTAAATATACTTGTAATTAATTTTTTAATAAAATTTAAAACAGCCATCAATTTTTTTTTCGCTTTTTTACAGTCATTTTTTTCTATAAACATTAATACAATAATAAACGTTCAAAAGCGAAATGTGTTTTTTTGTTTTTTCCCTATAACTTTCTTGACACTGATTTCCATTGATTTTGTTTTATACTATTAAAATAAGAAAAATGTTATGCATTTGAAAGGCATAATAACTAAGACATGACTCGATGAGAAAAAAAATTTGGACGAAAAAATTACGGTGTTTTCATTTTTTCTTTATCAATTATCATTTTTATCAGCATTTAACCTAATAATTTTTTTTTACCAATTCGTATTAATATTAAGATTCTGCATTTTTTGGTACCAAAATTATGTTTATTGCATAACTTTGCCTAGATACATTAATAAATTTTCGATATGAAAAAGCTGAAGCAGAATTTTTTTCCCAAAAAAACGGTTCTTAACTGCTAATAATTTATCTTTATTTTTACGGCATGCGGTAAATTAGTATGTTGCAGCTACCACTTTTATTCAAAAAAAAATGTTATAAAAAACTATCACATCATCAATTGACACAAAATACGCAAAAAATTACAATCATAAAATTCTTTAAAGAATATAATTACAAAAACAAAGTTTAAAATTTTTAAACGACAAAAACATTGTCAAAATATCCATCTAACCATCATTTAAATTTATTAATTAAAATATTCGAGTTCATTATCAAAAGCTTCTAAAATAAATAGACGATTTAAAGAAAAGCAAAATAAAATATAAAAAACATACTCCTCCAATCGTTCAATAATTGTTTTTCAATAGTGGGATCATATTGGCGGCTTTTGCTTGCATCTTCTTCTTCACAAAATTTCATAACAAAGTTATGTTTCATTGCATCTGACATTGATAATCTTTCATCGGGATCAAAAGTAATAAGGGAGCTCAAAAGATCATAAAATGCAATCTTTTCTAAAATATTTATCAAATTTAGCAGAATTTTAAAAATTATTAAAGAGGAAGTCCCACATCGAAAGGAAGGTTCTTTTTTTTGGTCAGATGTCTGGCAAAGTGCTTTTGTTGGCTTTCAAAAAACCGCCAAATTTAAAAATCTCTTGCTAAAAATTTTCATGCTTTTCTCGGATAAAAAATATTTTTCACAAACTTTTACAAAACTTTGCGAAAAAAACGAACTTATCTTTTTTGGTGATTTTTTATCGGATTTTTAACCACCCTATAAGTTCGTTTTTTTCGTAAAATTTTGTGAAAGTTTGTAAAAAAAATTTTTTTTCTCCGAGAGAAACGTAAAAATTTTTAGCAAGAAATTTTTAAATTTGGCGGTTTTTCGAACGCCAACAAAAGCACTTTGCCAGACATCGGATCAAAAAGAAAACAATTTTCTCACTTTCAATTTGATGTACCACAAAATACAAATTTTGTCAGGCAAATAATTTCCCAAACACGAAAAATCATTGTTGAATCATCTTTTTTTATCACCCTTTGCATAAAAACTGCGAATACAAAAAAGAACAATGCTTTTTGCAAAAATCATAAAAAAAAATTTGTTAAGAGTGGGACTCCCATTTTACATACCGTCTTTGGTGCAAGATTGCAACACAATCTTTTCTCCAAAAATTTCTGCCCAACTTTTTCCAGGATAAGTTTTATCTTTAAAATATGCATCATAAAAATCAACATTAATACTTTTAAGATATTTTTCTGATGGAGTTTTAAGAGTTTGATGATACAAATCTAGCAAAGATTGGCCAATCTCCGCCTCAAAAAGATAACTGTCAGCGATTATCATTTCAGCAATAATAACTCCAACAGACCAACAATCAGCTTTAAAAAAATACATAAGTTTAACATATAAAAATTGCAATAACAAAATGCTACCCTTAAAATCAAAAGCTCCTCCCATAATTAATTCGGGTGCCTCATATCCTACAGTACCGCGATATGGGGATTTATTTTTTGCTGCTTCGGAAGCTGGAATTAATCGATCAAAATCAATTAATTTTGCATAATTTTTAGGACCCGCAATTACTACATTTAAATATTTTAGATCCTATAAAAAAGATCACTAAATTTCATAGAAATATTAACATTAAAGGATTTATCCAAGCCAAATAAAAACTTTTTCCATTTCTTTTTTTTCTTTTCTCAACACAAAAGCAGTATCCTCAGATAAGAAAAAGTTGCATTCTAAAACTTTTTTACCTGAAAAAAACCAGTTCAAGTGGTTTTAGTGCCTCTATAACATGGTTATGCTTACCTAAATTTGGCATCGTTAGAGGTAAACACCTGAAAAAGTTTCCCTGTAAATTTTTCGATTTCTTCAAATCCTTTGTTGTATGCATGTTCTTATTTTTTGAGCGCTACTAAAACATAATTTATCAATTTATCAGAAAATTATAAATGTTATGTGTGGTAAAAAAATGAGTAAAATGTTTCCAAAAAACCAAAATAAGTTAATTTTCGTTAAAAGCAGTGTTGTCGGTTTTTCGGTTTTTTGATGCGGCGGTTTTGTTAAAAGTCATGTATTTCTCACTTTTCAAAACATGAATATCGAAAGCCAATTAAAATATGACTTTAAAGTTAAAAATTAAAATTTATTAAAGTAAGCATTTTTTATGAATATCTTAATAAAAAGGGATATTTTCGGGCTCTTGCATCTGACCCCGCGGCATCAACCCAATATTCTTGGCTATTTTTTACATTTTTGGGTATTTAACCAGCTAATTAACATGTTTCGGTTGATCGAAATATAGTTTATCGGTAAATTGTCCAGCACTACGTTTTATGAATGCAATTTTTTTACCTGATGATATTGCTTCTTTAGTCAGATGCATTTAGTAAAGAATGTACAGGGTGTCTCAACGTAATTGCCGGTTTTGTTTTTGCTTTCATATTTTTATTTCGTAAGATATTCAAAAACGGACTTTTTTGTTAGATAAATCATTGGATTTTTTATGGCTTGAAAATTTTCCGGATATCTGATATGTAAATTTTTCAGTAATGATAGCAACAGAAAATTTTTGCTATTGTTTTTTTTCATTACTATCACAAAACACCGTCAGTTATTGGAGAGATTTTTTGAAAAACGGCTCCTATAAAAAAAAGTGATAGTAATTGTAAAAAATTTTTGAAAATTTAAATGCTACTATCAAAATCCCAAATTTTTTTTAAAAATTTTCATGAGCTTAAAAAAATTTCTAAAGCATTTTGAGTTTAATTGTGAAAGTCTGTTTTTGGTTATCTTTAAAAAGAAAAATTTGCCAGCAAAACAAAACCGGCAATTATGTTGGGACACCCTGTAAAAAGTTTTTGTTTGGCTTTGTTTATCCTTTAGAAATTAAAACTATACAGCATGAATTATTTGAAGTTTATGAATGTGATGAACACCAGAAAATATTTGAGCTGATAAACGTGCCACTTCATCCATTGATTGAATTGGATTTCCTTCCAAATATTCTTGTAAATTACAAGTTCCCATTTCTTGTGCAAAATAGAGGGCTGTATTATCTCTCCAAGCATCTAATAATTTAATAATCTGGAATTCACGTTTTACACGAAAAATTTCAATTAATAAAAAATAAGATTAGTCAAAACACACATGTTTGTGATTACACATTCGAAGGAAAGATAATTCCCGAAAAGCTGCATTAGGATTTTCAGTTTTGATGGAACTTCTTTTAATTGCAACATTTTGTTTTTTAATTGTATCAGAAAAACACCTAAAATAGTTTGTCACTTTTATATTATTTTATAAAATATTTTTAAACAAAATTTTAAAATTTTTGCTTACGCAACTGTACTAGCAACTCCAGCTCCAAGGGATCCAATATGGCAGTACCGAGGCTTTACCATAAAACCTGTTTTATCACATTTTACCAGAGACATACCTAAATCCTGAAGCTAGAAAAAGTTGTTCTAAATAATTTTATTTAACACAAAATCAATAAATTTTCAAAGGAAAATGAAAAATAAACCACAAAACAAAATGTTGTTGTTTTTACTTGAAAAGGGGTAAGTAAAATTTTGGTCCGTCAATAAAAAAGGAGAACAATCTTTGATCAAAGTATAATGGAAAAAAACGTGTTTTTTTTCAAAGACTTTATGACAATAAAATGGAAAGAAATTATTTAAGTAAGAAAATTAATGATTAAAACAAATATAAAAAAATGTAATTGAATTTTTTGTGTCTCGTTTTTTGCAAATAAATGGAATAAATTTTTAGTTCATACTAGGGTTGTTCATTCCCCTTCCCCAAGGAATCCCCGGTGAATTCCCCGCAAAAATTTCTTTTGGCTTTAAAGAATAGAGATTGTATTTTTATTAAATAATATTTTGCAATACAAAAATAACATAGAAATCGTCAAAAACTATTATCAAAAAAGAAAAAAAAATTAATATATTGTCATAACCAACCAACAAAATAAATTTTAATCTCAAGTTTCCGTAGCTTCTCAACTTGCAGCAGCATCCATCAATTTATCATATGAAAATTTTCTAGATAGAAAATCATATATATTTTCGACTTCAATCAATTTTACAACAAAGATGCTCTTGAAACATTGATAACAATTTTGAATTGCATTTTCAGCAGCTTGAATATTCGGGAACTTCGATTTGAAGATTTATTTGTTTTTTAATTAATAAAGTACAAAGTAATTAATGATTGCATTTATCTTTGTTACAAACGATCATAATCTTATTGTGAAATACAGCCTATTTGATCTTGTATTTAGAAGCAGAAAAAACGGTCGGGGTAATTTTGGAACAATTCACTGGTCACAAACGATTTGTATGAAAATCAACGCTCTCATTAAATACGGTATTTTTAATTTTCGAATTAATTACTTTTTTTATAACAATTATAATTAAAGCAAAAAGCCATAATATTCCAATTTACCAGGAATTTGCTATAAAAATATAAAAATAAATGAAAAAGTGGTCAGGACAGGAACGGAAGTAAAAAACACGTTTCGAAGAATAAAGACGATGACACAGAATATAAAAATTTTTAAAAGTTTAATTAAAAAATTTTTTTATAGAAACATAATTCTTTGAAAAACAATTTTTGTTTTTTACACAGTTATTAGATTTTTCTTATTTTCTCTAGATATTAGTAAAATGAGGGCAACAGACATTATTTTAAATGTTGTCGAAATTTATTGTTACTATAGATATTATTGTATGGTGTAGAAGTGTATTTCTGATGGTTATAAGGTAAATCTCTTAATGCGTTTTAAAAAGTGTATTTCAACTTTTTTGATTTTTAGCAAACATGTTCGAAAAAGGTATTTTAATTTTTACCATAAAATATTTAAACATAAGAATCAAATATCCGTTAAAATTCCAATTATTCAAGGACCACTTAAAATTTTACCATCATCAAAGATTCAATAAACAAAGATCTTTAAAAAAGTGCAATTGCAATAATGTTGTTTTTCTACATGGATTTTACTGAAATAGAAATTGTATTTACTTGTGATTTATTTGTTTTTTGTATTTTGTTTTTTAATTAATAAAGTACAAAGTAATTAATGATTGCATTTATCTTTGTTACAAACAATCATAATCTTGTTGTGAAATACATCCTATTTGATTTTGTGTTTAGAGACAGAGAAAATGGTCGGGTTGGACTTTTATAAAATATGAAAGATCGTTTGTAAAAACTTTACCACACTTTTTTCCATTTTTTCATTCAATTTAATGTGAATATTTCGCTTTTTAAAAAAAACCTAAATAGTTCCTGCATTCCCATTCCATATTATTAATTAATACACGTGTTTTTATATAGTTTAAGAGTACTGTACTAAACGCTCTTAAAAAAATTATATTTTACACACGTAATTTTATATAAAAATTTGTACTTTAGTTTTTTGGTGAATTTAAAACTCGTGCAATTTTTTTTACAAGAATTGTAGAATTCACACGATGAGAAAAATAAATGGAATACGGAAGTTTTTACAAGTTTAATTAAAAATCTTTCTTATAAAATGGTTTTACAATCATTTCTAAAAATTAGTTTTTTTTGAAAAGCTTTAAAATTTATGCTATTTTACAGCTTTTAAAGTTTTTTCGATTGAAAAAGTTTTTAATTTTGTAAGATATAAAATTTGAAAAATGCGGACAAGTGATCTAATTGTGACATGTGTTGAAATAATATTTTTTATTTTTCATTTTTCATTATTAATTGTTTTAATTTATGAAAGAAAAAGCAAATTTTCTGGAGCATTTTTTAATATGCTTCGAATGCTTTTTATTTCTGATATAACATTTTTTATTAATGTAAGTGATTATTAAAATTGTTTAATGCTTCAAAAAAATAAAATTTTTAGTCTTTTGGTTCCAGAATTCCTGCATATGGTTTTTTCAATGATTATTTCAAAAATGATGTAATTATTGCAAAACTTCAAATTCACTCTGTTGCATATTTACTTGGATTTCAATTTCTAATCCATTCATTTATCCCATTTAACAGATTTACATTATTTTGGTTTCCGTTTTCTTACAAAAAGGTAATTTTTTACAAATCCCAGAAAAAAAACTACTATTAAAATATTTAGATTTGGGAAAAACAATGGTACATTGCTGTTATCCTTGTTATCCCTTTATTGATGCAAATACCATGGATATTAGAACCAGCAATATTTTATTATTCTGTAATTTTAACATTTGTTAATCCAAAAGCTGCAACATCTTCATCATATCTCATTTTTGTATTCAGTTGTTTAATGACACTTTTTGCTGCAATATTTAATCTTTTAGCTGTAATTAAACATTTTATACATAAATATAAAAGCCCACATTTAATTCAATTAAAAGAAATTACTTTTCTTTGTAAATTTTTTTTTAAATTTTTTTTTAAAATCGAAATTTGAGGTTTCAGATGTTTCATGTTTTCTCTTTATTTTCCATTGTTTTTATTGTTTCTCAATTATTGGAAAAACTTTATTTGGTGATAATCCATTAGTTGCGTATTTATTTCAAGCTTTGTCAGTTATTATTATTGATATTATTGCTTGGAGTGGAAGCATTTCATTGTTAGTTATAAGGTAATATATATTTATTAAGTCCTTTTTTTATAAATTTTTTGTAGCAAATATGTCCGAAAAGTTTATTTCAATTTTTATCGAAATATGTTTGGACAAAAAAAACCTGTAGGCAATCTTGTATCACACAAAGTTTCAACAATATCAAGATCACCAATGACACCAATGACTCAAATTACATAAAAAAATATATTCCGATGAAAAAATGGTTGCGATTGTTTACTTTAATTAAATTTTTTGAAAAAATTTTTAATAAAAGAAAATTATTTACAATATTCCAGCCTTTAATAAATTAATAAAGTTTATAGTACTATCAAAGAAAAAACGCATAAAGTTTTTTAAATTCCTACTTTTAAAAATTTTTTTAAATTACATTCAAAACACAAATGATAAGCTTTTTTTTTATGGGAGGGAAAGCATACAAACGTGTTTTATGAGAACAATAATTTTTTTGCAATAATTCTTTAATTCTATAACGCAACGAACAATTTAGTTTATGACATCAACTTTATAGAAGCAAAAAGTTTTTACGACATTTAAAATTGTAAAATGTTTATATAGGGTATAGGGGAGACTTTTGCAATCAATGGTTTAGACGAATCTGATTTTGAGAAAAATTTATTTTTGGTAAATATCGAAAATCAAAATATGTCAGAGATATATATCTGCATAAAATTATCGACCGACACCCAACCTGCACTTTTCCCAACCTGCACTTTTTTCCATTTTCCCCAACCTGCACTCGGCCCTAACCT
>JAQIXH010000032.1:0-32075 GCA_034700145.1 Panagrolaimus detritophagus
TAAAAAACGGGACCGAAAAAGATTAGTTCTGACATACCCGTTCTTCCGAACTTTCCGATCCTTTTTTTTTGCGTGTACACAACCAATTTTATAAGGCAGTCCTCCAAATTTTTGAGGCCGAAATGAAAAACCGAAGCGCGCGTCGTATATCCGCTTTATCTTTTCCGGTGTTAGGTTTAAAAAAAAAGTGAAAATGCCATAAAATCACGGATAAGCAGAGCTATCGATACATAGTAAAATTATCTACCAAATCAAAAAATCTTTTTTTACGCTGCGCACCCTAATGATAGCACAACGGTATATAATTGATGGTTATAATGTCTAGCAACACACGTTCTCCTTCCTGTATTAGAACCATTTTGCGAAAAGTTTCCGATTTATTTTCATTGACAAAATATTCAAATTAAAATTAAATGTTTTGAAAGCTGTTAAAGATAAATGCACATTTTTTGCTTACATTTGTAAAAATATCAGTTAAAAGCTTCTTATCAAAGTTGGATTCGACTGAAACGTATTTTACAATTTGTTTGCGATGCATATTAAAAAAAAGTTGAGCTGAATTTTAAAATAAGCTTTTTTCTATGAAATTACTTCTTTTTTAAATTAATTTTTGATAACTTTTTAGCAACGTTTTTGTTGCTATTGTTGATGTTATCAATATTGAGAAAAAGAATTAACTTCTTATATTATAAGATAATTTTTTGTGTTTATTTCACACAAGTTAACGAAAGTGGAAGTGCTCAACGTAAATTACCGTCAAAAATTTTTGTAAAATTAAAAAAATATATTTTTTTTGTTTATTCTGAAATAAATACAAAAAAAAGATAAAGGATATAATAAAATAATTCTATTAATAACGCAATAACCATTTTTTCAACAATTTCATTTTATTAGGATCACACATATTGTTTCAATTTTTTTTAGCATTTTTGTAAATTAAATTTTATTGAATCTTATTTTAAATATTCAAAAAGAAAAAATACTAAAGTTATATTCGAAAGAGACATTTTTTTGTGAAATAAAACAAAATGAAAGAGAAATGAGAAAATCTCTTTTCTGTGAAGAGATAAAAAGGAAAAAGGCGTGGTAAAATTTTTTTTTGGCAATCTGATATTTCTAGCAGAAAAAGAAAATGCAATGAAAAAAGTCTGATGTTTCGAAATTCGCGAAATATCGGTTTTTGCAAGTTTTGTTTTCCATCAAAAAAACGAACTAAAATTAAATAAACGTAAAACTGCTGTCATATTTTTAATTTTTTTTCAATATTTGTGACATTTTTTTGTTAAATTGTATGTTACAATTATGAGCATAAAATAAAATATGTGCTTTGTTAAATGTAAATTAATATATTTATTTCAAAAAAAAAACCATTTCTTCAATATAAAATTAAAACAAAGCATGGTTTCGCATTTTTATGTGAGAATTTTATCAAATTTCATCAGTTATAAACGATTGAGTGAAAATGAAATATTTATGTGTTTTTCGATTTTTTTTGAAAAACAAAAAATTTTTAAAAACAAAAATTAAAGCTTTTTTAATAAATTTAGCTGTTGCAGACTGTTTTTGATTTATTCGTGTCTCAATACTATTTAAAAAGTGTTTTATTTTCAGGCAAAAGGGAAATGCTGAAACGATTTTGCATTTTTTTTATTGATGATCGCAATTTGCAACATAAAATGTTTTTCCTTCGTATTTTTGTTTTACAATTCTTACCAGAGAACCAAATTTATAAATTTTTCTTTTGAATTTTTCGCTATGATATTTTTGTTAATTTTGATTTTCCATTAGTTTGAGCAAAAAACAGTACTTCTTGTTTGCGTTTGTACAAAAAATATGTTTATACAGGAAGCAAAAATACATTAAAAATGAAATGTGGAGAAAAGTAGAACATCGAATTTTCTTTTGAATTATTATTAAGTGATAAATAAATCTTTTAAAAAACAAATGTTTGCCATTTTCGGAAAATATTGAAAGTTAAAATCGGATTACGAAAAAGTTTTGTATAATTTTGTCATGATCCCCAAAGTTGTATCTCTTTTTTAAAAAAATGTTTGAAAACCAATGATTTTGATTCAAAATTATTTTTTGTTGTTCTTATTTTTGTTACTGAAACATTTCTTAAACCCTTTAAAGGTAAATAAACGAAACATTCAAAACGCAAAAAAAATAACTCAGCTGCAGTTGTATCTTTTGCCACTGACATTTGTAAAAATAACAAAGAATACGAAAATTTTTTTTCGAAGTGCTAAAAAACACAAATCTTTGATAGCTGTTGCTTTTTTAAAGCTTTATGGGAAAATCAACAGAAAAACGAGTGTTTTACGAAAGAATATTTTTTACCTTTAATATTTGTGAACCTTGTTTCTGAATATTTTGTAAATAAATTGTTGTTTTTATTACAAATAAACTTTTTTTAAAAATAGTGTCTACAACATTTTGGTGGACATTAAAGAAAAATTCATTTAAACGTATCATGAATTCGCTATCCAAACAATAATAAAAATTAGTATTACTGTCCCAACAACATGCAAATTGAATCTGCTTTCTTCTTTTTGCTGAATTAAAACCTATATATTTTTTTCGAATCAATTAGCAACGTTTCCATTTATTTAAATTTTTTATATCTTAAAAGAAAAATGTCAGATAATACGTTGAAACAGATACTGAAAACTATAAATGTACGAATATGCTCTTTTAATTATTGTTCAATTCTGTATTATCAGTTGATATGCAGTAATATTTTTTAATTAAATTAAGTAATCAATTTTGTTCCTAAATTTTCATTACCTCGGCAAAAAGTTTATAATTTATTTTAAAATATTAAAATACCAAAATCCATCTATTTTCTTAAAAAGTGCAGAAAGGCGGTGGCTAAACAAACAAACGCTTTCTTTTTCGCAAGTATGAATGGTGAAAAATCTACAAATATTTTTTTTCTTTCGTGTTTTGGTTTTTTTAAAACAATTTTTTTCTTTTTTTGTATGTTTTGTTTAAATACATAAATAACTAATTAAAATGACTCGGTTATTAGAATACAATTACTAAATGCACTTTTGAAAAAGTTTTTTCCTGGAAGCAAATTCATTGGTTTTCATTAAATATACAATATAAAATAAAAAGTAAAATAGTTTTTTTCATTGAAAATAGTGACATAACTCTAACATTCACGAAAGATTGAAAAGCCCTCATTTTTGTAAAATATTGATGTAAAGACCAAATACTTAAACTTTTAAACCGATTCAAGAAATATGCATATATTACGTTTATTATTCTCAGAATAAACCTAAAACAAAAAAAACAGTAAGAGAGGCAACGGATTCCAACATTTATTAGTAATTTTTATAAAAGAAGGAATATTTTTAAATTCAAATGGCATAAATACACCAAAACTCTTACAGCTTTCATTATTTAATCCAAACCATCCAAATCGACAAATAAAGATCTTGAAGAAATACGTTCTTGAAACTTTGGATCATTTCTAATAAAATAAGTTAATTCATTTTTAAAATTAACAATGTTTTGAAAATTGATTTGTGGTACTTGAACAATCAACTCTTGAAATAAATTTTTATTTTCTAAACGCTTTAAATAAATTATTTCTAAACAAATATGGAAAAGTTTACCGAAATTGTTTAAAAAAATTGTTACAAGATTATGAGGATTATTACTGCATCGAATTCTACTAATAATTAACTCGTTAGAGCCATTACAATCACTAATCTTTAACATAACTGTAGCTTGAAGACGATTACTAACAAGCTTTGCAATGGAATCTGCAATTATTTGATTACATCCTTCAGTATTTATAGCGATAAAAGCTAAAAGGGAAGGGTTTGTTGTTTCTTTCATTACAGCTTTAAGTAAACTGAAATATTCTTTTTTAAAGAGAGTATTCATCTTTTCATGTTGTATTCTTTCGTGAACAATTTCAGTAGGTTCCATTACAATATCTTTTTTTATTTTTGTATACAAAAGAAGTTCATTTTGAAATTCTATATGAATAAGGTCTTCCATTTCATTATTCAAATTTTCTCCGATCGTTTTCTTGCATATCTCTGTTAACCTTTTTTTCCATTTTTGAATTTCGCTTTCTGTGTTTTGCTGTGATATATGTTCATCAATTTTAACTTTTATTCCTGCTCTCTTTCGATGAATCTGTTTTTGTAATTTATCGCAAAGGCTTTTGATAATATTCTTCGTTTGATTTTCAAAGTATGAAAATGTATTTGGGTTGCAAGCTTGCAAAATGTCGTCCATATTCGGACTTTTCATATTCATTTCCTTTATTCCATCAAATATCAAAGAAGAGTGTTCATCAAATAATTTTTCAATACGTTCTTCAGTTTCATATTTTTCATTTTCAATAATTTTTTGACCTTTGTCTTCTCCATTTTCTGAAAAAGTATTTGAAAAAGTTTCTCTGAAATTACCAATTTCGTTGAAAACATGATCGAAAAGGCTTGAAATTTTTTTGTATATTTCAATTTTGTAAGCTTTAAAAATAAATTTAATAGTCTGTTGTTTCTTCTTTATCTCTCGGATTTCTGTTAATTCTTTTAAAGCTGTCTTGATAATTTTCTTTCCACAATCTTCTGCAACATCTTCCAACCTTTCTGATGCAATCTCCATATTTAAAATAGATGGTAAATTGTTGTTTAAATGGTGCTTATGAATTAAGCCTGTCATTAAAATATGTATGGCACCATTTTGTATCTTTTGACGTAAATATTTTTCACATGTGCCTTTCACGGCTCCTTTTATAGTAAATAATGCATCATTTACGCCTTAAACAATATTAATGTTAAAAAAAACGTTAAAATCGAGATATGTCAAATTAGAACCCCCTGCATCATTTTTTGGGGAAATTTGTTATGTTAGGCGGTTTTGGTCTTAAACGATGCAAAATGGTCCAGAAACACCAAAAAAATTTAATTGGATATATTTTTTTAGAAAATTGAATTAAGTGACGGATATTTAATTGTCGTAATGAATAAATAAATAATTTTATCGTTTATTTTTTAATCCAAAAAAAGATCTTTTTTCGATAAAAATTATAAAAACGGTACACACTTTGTTATTTTAATGCTTTTAATTTTCCCTTTCCTTTCTTTCAAATTAAAAACGTGAGTGGTCGTCGGCTGTTGTTGCGGACGGTTGAAAAGTCGGGCGATGTGAATCAGCATATACAATTTGGAAGAATGAGTAGGAAAAAAAATAAAGGAAAAACAAAAAAAGGGGGGAGGTAAACTGAAGAAGTACCATCTGAAGTCGTTTGATACTAAATTTACCCGTATACGATGCTCCTGCGCGAAAAACCGCTTAACATGACGCCCGATGAGCTCGTGACCCGCTGAACGCAAAACTAACCTTCTTCGACAAAAACTTTTCCAATTAAAGCTCCAACACCTGGTAATGCAATAATTAAGCTTACGCCAACACCAATTTGTAAAGCTGCAATGCTTCCAATTCCGATTAATTTCAAGATGGTATTTTTGCTCCATTTCATTTCAAATGGAGTTATCAAAAGCGGTAATGAATCAAACATTGAAATTATACTTTCAGCATCCATTTCTAAATCTATTAAAACGTCTTGAATTGTTTTCGGTTTAATATCAATATCTTTAAGCTTAAGAAACGCTGAAGCTTTTTCACCAAATACATTCATAATATGTTTTTGAGAAATTCTTGAATTAATTTTAAGATAATCATTTGGTTCATGCATTGTTTTTTTGATAATTTTCTTAGCTTTTTTAACGGCTTTTTCGTAATGTTGCGAAGGATATTTATCAAGAGCAAAAGCAGTTATATCATCATAGATATTTCCATCTGGGAGCCTCTTTTGTAGTGCTTTAAAGTTGACATTTGTATGTTTTAAAATTCCCTTATTTATTAATTCATATAATATCTCACTATCGTTCATTGATTCATTTTCAATATTTTTTTTCATAATTTTTCGATAAATGTATGTGTATGTACATTTTTTTTGAATTATGGTTGCAACATTTTCCCGGTAACAATTTGGTATTTCTAAATAATCATTTTCATTAAAACTTCTGTAAATTATATATGTATTGTTTGAAACAGCTTTGATAATTTCTTTAACCATTAACATTTTTATTATTTCGTCAACATCATTCTCATGAATATGTTGCAGAAGAAAATCTGTTCTTGTAAGAGTTACGGGAAGCATATACGGTGAATCAAAATTTTTAAGTTTGGCAATTTCAGATTTGACAATAATGTTATGTTTCAAAAAGCATTCTACTAAAGCTTTATTTTCTTCCAAGAATTTATCATAATTAATTTGATTCCATTTTTCTACGAATGGATATTGTAACCGATATTCGGGCGATAAAGTTTCAGTGATAGCATACTTTTCCATAATGGCATCTTTCATGGGCAGTGACAAAGCTTCCAAATGTATAAATAGTTTTTCTTGAATATCAGATAATAAATTTTGTGTTTTAAAAAACTCCCAATAATCTTGAAATGCTATTTCTCCAAATAATGATTTTATTTCTTTAACATCGATAAATCGTTCTTCCATCTTATCCAATTCATTTGAAACATGATCAAAATCAAGGTACTTTTCAAAACATATTTCTTCCAATGTTTCTTTATCATAGTTTTTGCATATTTTTAATCCTTCAAGTATTGATGACTCATTTTTATAGCTGCTTAATCGGTCATACACAAGTAATGAAGCTTCAAAGCTTAAAAAATCACAATTAAAATCAGATGGTTCAATAATTTGCCCCAAAAATTTATCAATATTGTCAACAATTATTGAAATGGCGTATTGGCATTGTTCTTGTTGTTGTAAAAAGTCAACATTAAAAAATATGCTTTCATTTTTGATCTTTTTATATACTTCTACTACACCGATATTTGCAGCAAATAAATTAAGCTTTTCTAAAAAACTTGATTTTATTTTTTTTAAATCTTTACAAATTTGTTCGTGGTAAGGCGATAAATTTTGTTGCTGAATAACAATTTCACACATGGTCGAATAATATTTTGCTTCTGGAAAGTAATCTTGGAATTCAGTTGCAACTTTATCAAAGATTATTTTTGCTTCTTCAAATCGTTTTTCGAGCATCTGAAAAGTTAAAAAATGTTAAAACTTTTGTATGGAAATGTAGAATTGTCAAAGCAAAACTGCAGCCAGGGATGAGAAATACGACCGGCCGGCCAAGCTGAACCCGCGAGTTTTTAAACTTTATTAGAAGCATCATTTTTCATCGTTTTTAACATCAAATTCTATTTTTCTCGACTTTTTTTTATTATATATTATAAATTGTGTTACCAAACTGTAATCCATTCCCACTAATCTTATTTAAAAATTTTTAAAGAATTTTCCGGTTAAACAAAGATTTTTCGAGCCCTTATTTTTTGACATTAATCAGAAGGTATTAAATTCTTAAAAAGTAATAATTGTGGTCTAAAATATTTGGGTAACACCACAAATCTCAATTAATATACTGGAATCAGTGACAAAATAATATAATAATAAGAAACTGTGGAGGAATTTATTACAGTTAGTATTTATTTATTTTTATTTTATTTAAAACCTTTTATCTGTCACGAAGGACGAAAGGGGACACATTACAACACTGATAAGGGATCACTGATAAGGGATCATCCGGACGTGACGTCACGGGTTTTATGGGAGGGGGGGGGGTAAGCCAAACGTGACGCTTTATACTAAAAGCGGCAGAGATCAAAGGAAAAAACATGTGAGGGTGGAAGGGGTCCGAAATTTTGGATTTTACCGTGACGTCGCGTCTGGACAATCCCTGATAAACAATTTAAAAAAACGGAGAAAAACTAGTTAAAACTTCCTCAATAAATTAATACAACATAGAAAAACCCTATATTTCGAATGTTAGAAAAAATTTTTTAGTGTAAATGTTTTTGATTTAACGAGGTCGGTCAGAAAATTTTAGGCCGCAGGCAGGCCCGGCCTTGATTTTTTCGGCCGCGGCCGGAGTTCTCATTTCAGACTGCCGCAGGTTGGCTATATTTTATTTTTTCAGAATTTACATTTTTAAAGAATATGGTTCTATTAGAACTGTCAACTGTCTAGCTTTTTACTTACTAATTTTGTTGCAAATGTAATTTTATTCACAGGTCTCTGTGGTTCTTCTGGTACTCGTTGAGAAACCATCTCGCAAACACCCGGAATTACTTTCAACTTTTCATTACACATGTGAAACAAATCAAACCATGCTGCATATTCGTCAGTGATGTCTTTTAATATTATTTCAGGATATGGATGCTTTAAATCCAGCAATCTCTTTCTTTGATGCTCAAAAAGTTGTGCAAAATGAAAAAAGCATTGCTCTTCAGCTAATATTTTTGTTTCATATATTTTTTGTAACTCTTCACTTTTTTGCCGTTCTTTCAAGTTTCTTTTGTTTTTTAATTCAATAATTTTTTCATTAGTTTCATTATCTGTAATCGTATTATCCCAAAAAATTAAATGTGATGTTCCGGGTTCTCCATTTCTTGCTGCTCTACCAAATGCTTGCTCTTCGATTCGAATATTTTGTGGTAAAAATGCTAGAATAACGTGAAGGCCGCCATTTTCTCGAAGACATTTTGAAATCTTAATATCAGTCCCTCTACCAGCTAAATTTGTTGCAAAGATAATTGTAAATGGGGGTAATTCCACACTACCATCGACAAATTCCAATTTTTCTGAATCTCGTTTATATATTTTTGAATACAGAAATGGTTTAGCTTCGTCTTGTTGGAGTTGAGTTTGTGCAATATGTTTAATATTATTTCTAATATTTGTGATTGATTTAATCGATTCCCCAATAATTAATACTGATCTTTTGTGTTGCATCATAATTTGAAGTGACTTAAAAATTTCAATGCATTGTGAATTTTCATCCTTTGTTACAATAGGTGCGTTTTCATTAAAGCATCGATTAAAAGAGGATGAAAGAACATGACATTTCACTTGATATAACTCTTTAAGAGTATTTTTCTCTATTTCTGTTCCCAATGTTCCAGTAAAACCATAAATACGAGAAAATTTTTTAAAAAATGTTACGTTCGATACATATATTGCTTTAGTAGAGATAGGTGTCAAAGCTAATCCATGTTTAAGCTGCAAGAATTGATGTAATCCATACGCCCATTGTGCTGTAGGTAAATCTACACCAGTATCTGGATCAATAATGACAATACGTGTTTCTAATTTTTGAGTATGTGCATTTGAAGTTATTTCAATTTGATATTGCACCCCTTCTTCCATATTATAAGCAATTTCAGCATTTTTGATAAATTCTCTTAAATTGCTTAGCAAATATATTTGGAGGAATGGAATATTTGATATGGAATCCTTGATTGCTTTGTGAAATAAGTTCAAAAATTTTGTTTTTGTATTTTTTTTTACATTTTTTACATTTTCAAGCTCTTCTTTGACTTTTTTTAATTTCCTTACTCTTAAATGTCCGTATTGATCCGTCAAACATTTTTCAGTTAAATGATTCTTTAATACTTCTGCCTCTTCATCATCCGTCTTGAGAGCTTCCGCAAAAAAGTCAAAATCTATTCCTGGAAAGAATAGACTGTAAATTTCAGCATTTATAGCATAAGCTTTTTTTGAACGAAGATTAACAAATTGCCAAATTTTTGTTAATGCTGGTTGTAATAAGTTTAATTCTGGGATTTCATGCGCAAGATATAACGTATTAAAGCCATTATCCAAAAGCATTGAATCAACTTCATCAACAATGACAACATCATATGACCAGCCGTTCAAAACATTTTTTAATAAAAATGTGTCTTGTAAATAATCACTTTGAAAAGTGGTTAAATCACCATAGATTACATCACACGTTGAATACATTTTTGCTCGTTTTCGTTTCAAATCATAACAAATATGTCCAACTTTTATTCCAAAAGCGTGATATAAATCAGCACAACCATTTTTTGATTCAATTTCTCGCTTTGCCAGCACTGATGAACTTGTTACTATAGAAACTTTAACTTTCATCAATGCCAAAATTATACTCACCACAGCAATAATTAATGTTTTACCTTCACCTGTTTTAATTTGTTGTAAAACACCTTTTGAAGTAGCATCAGTTTCTTCGCTAATGAGACTACACAGAATTGCAGCTTTTTGTGTATCCCTTAATCGATAGCCACGAAGTTTTTCTATCATTTCATCAACAATATTAACTAAATATAAGTGATATATAGTTTTTAAATGTTGAAAGTCGTTGGGAAGATTATTTCTTTTGCAAATATAATCGCGAAACATTTCATAATTTGGTTTACCACTATATTCATTTAGGTGAAAGTCTGTGGACATACCGTTCCACTCCATAATGAGTTTTTGAAGATCATTATCTTTTTGAAATTTTCCATACGACTTGTCTAAAAATTCTTCAATAATTTCAACAATATCTGCATTATCAATAGATTGAATGAAGATTTCTGGCGATAATGATTGTTTCTTTATTACTGCTTGAAATATTTCTTTTAGTGAAAAATTTGGGTTATTAGAGAATTTTCTGTCACATAGACGTTGAAAGAAAATTCCTAAATCTTTTTCATCCATATGATGGCTTAATTGAATGATATCATGAACTAAAGGCTTAACAATTTTACTGCCAAACACTGTAAATAACTTCGTAAACAAATGTTTCACATTTTCATGACAACCTGATCTGGTAAATTCTTCCAAAGGAACAGTTTCTGATACGAGCCTGCTTTCATTTATTATTTTCAACCACGAGTTCAATGGATATTCTTTCAAATATGGGTACAAAGCCACTGATTTTTTCAATAGACTAAAAATATAAATTGCTTCACCAAGATATATTTGATTTTCCAAAGTTTTCTCATGCAATTTGGAACAAAATAAAATTTTAAGATTTTCATCTTTAATTTTTTTTAATTTTCTTCTAATCAATTTTATTTCAGTTAATGTAAGACTAAACTGAATTTCAACATTCAACATGAATAATTCATCAATCCATTGAGGTTGTCGTGTTGTAGCCAAAAGAAAAGGAATAACGAAATCGTCGGTAATAGCAGTTCGTGAAAAAATTGCAGTTTCAATTAAAAAGTTTCTAACGAATTTATCAGTGTAGTCGCCTTCCAATATTTTGATCATATGAAGAGCATTAAAAACGGTTAAAGCTCTATTGTGATTTTCAAAACTGAATAAATGAAGTTTTTCTCTGAAATATTTTTCATACCAATATGGGTACGTTTCATTAATTTGTTCTGCCAAGGGATAACTATTCAACCAAAATATTTGACTTAACGGTTCAGACCTCATTAATAATAATAAATCATTTCTTCCGGCACAATAACTAATTTCTTCCATATTATTTCGAAGATTGCAAAAATGTGTGATGTAATTTTTGAATGATAGTTGTGCTCTGCATTCTTCATTTTGTGGTCCAATATCATGCAATAAAAAACATGTTGATTTTTTCAATAAAGCTTTCCATCCTTCATTTGTTTGTCTTATTCCTAAAAGTAATATAAAATTTATAAAAAAACAAAAGAAAATAACTTGCTTTCAATTTCTTCTTCTGTGATCATTTCAGTTTTCAATTTCAAACGTGGTACATAATCCTCACCATTTAAATTAACGTTATATATTTCATATAATCGATTTAATACTACTATTTCTTCTTGCTTTGTGGTGGTTTCAAATCGACTTTTACCTTGACTAATTGAATGATAATTTACTAGGTCTTGCTGTTTAATTTTTGCGTCATTGAGATCCATTGACTCACATTTTTTTGCCCGCGATTCTTCTTTTCGATCTTCTTCTTTTTTTGCTTTTGTCTGTTCTAGCAAAACCTTTGTCACTTCTTTTGGTATAATTTTTACATAACATTTATGTTCAAGATTATCTGTATCTCGAGAGCGAACATAAATAGAGTCCTCAACGTTTTCATTTGTAAAATAAAAATCAAGTTTTTCTTTTCTTCGAATACCGTATTTATTGAAGTTGAAACCTTTTTTAGTTTTTGCAATATCTGTTCCATCCATGCCTGATTCACCACTTTTTCCCACATCACCTGATTTGCCATTCTCACCATTTTTACCTTCAATCTAAAAACACATTTTTTTATATCCTTGTTTTAAGTTTCTAATATTACTTTTATTTTTTCATTGATTAACATTCCATCAATAAAAATTGAACAATCACCTTTAAATCCGCCTTCGCCGCCTAAACCATTTTTGCCACCCATGCCACCAGGTTTACCTTTTTCGCCTTGATAGAAATAAATTGAGTTTGTTGAACCATTTTTATACGATACACTTTTATAGAAATAAATTCCATCTTTAAGGTTTCCACTTTTCTCAAGGGGATGAAAATGAGAATACGCTCCGCGAGAAATAAAATTTGCTGCGCTTTTTGCAGCTAATTTCATTTTATATTTTCTGTTAAACACTTTGAATTTGTTAACAGATTTGCCGTTTTCTCCATCAACACCATTTTCACCGTTTTGTCCGTCACTTCCGCGGCCACCATTCAATTTAATATCCAAATTTTCCATATTTTTAAAATCTTGAGCCAAAATACATAAATTTCCGGATGAATTTCCAGCAGTTCCATCTTTGCCGTCTTTGCTATTTTCTCCTGGCAATTTTCCTTCTTCATCTGTAACGTCCTCCAACTTTTCTCCATCTTTTCCTGATAAATCAATGATAATCTTTTCAGGAATTGAAATTTTGATTGCATTTATTAACAAATTAATTCCAGGAAATATTAAATGCTCGTCAAGGATTACTTCATTTTTTGAAAATATTTCTATCATTGACAAATTTTTGTTTTCTTCGTATAAAGTGTTGACATTTTTTGTAATTTTTGACATTTTAATATTATAACCAGTAATTTTGATTTTGCTATTCTCGATTAAAATGTCATTAACGCCATTAAACATTTCCTTAATATATATTTGTAATTACTCAGTTGCATAAGTTTTGCTTACTTTAATTAAATTTTTTATAATAATGTTATCACTTTCTGTAAACTCGTTAACCAATTCTTCCAAATAAGCATGTTCCGATTCCTGATTTCCGATATCATCCATTGGAAATAATTCATCATAAAATTTACACTTTTTCCATAAACTTTTTACTGAATCATATAAGGTTTTCGATGGTTTAGTTTTGATATTACAGTACAACAGTGACCGAAAAATTTCAATTATTCCTTTAAATTTTGTGGATTCAATGAACACTGTTCGAAATGCATAACGTATTTGTTGATAGAATAATTTCAAATAAAATTCGACTTGGTGAGTTTTTAAATCATCAATCATTATACCTATTCTTGACGATTGCAATAATTCATGTAATTTTTCATCCGACTTGATATTATAAATTGCATCAATCCATTGAGAAATAACCTTTTCATCACATTCACCAATTTTTAATAATGATTCAATTATTTTGTTTGCCTTTTCTGGCAAAATAATTGTAAACCAATGCATATAAACTGTGATAACAAAGTTGACACATCCTTCTCCAGGATTTGCTTTGCTTTTGAAAAAAAATTTAATAACCTCTGTCAACGTTAAATTTTGTTTAACAAAAAGCTTGATTTTTGTTTTTGCATATTTCGTTGAATATTGCTAAAAATAAATATATATCTGTGTTAAACAGAGAATTTTGAATGTCGCAATAGTAATAAAATATGTCAAAGCCTTTCTCTATTTTTTAAATAATTTTGATATACTTACCTCTAAACTGCTATTCGAGCCTTCCATTGTTATCGACGCCAATTAAACCGTTACCTTTGTTCTGAAAAAATTTATTTTAAAAGGATTAAAAAAGCCACGTCAATCTTTTTCTTTATTCACGGGCTCATTTGGTGTTTACTTAAGAGGTTTTTCGCCCAGCGGGGTTCTACCGGGGTAAATTTGGTACCAAACGGTTTCAAATAGTCCCCTGATCAATCCCTGACGTGTGCAGAAAAAAATTTTTTTTTTCGAAATTTCGATTTTTTTTAACAGGGGGTACCAAGGCAAAAAAAAATTGCCTTGGTACCCCCTGTGAAGAAAAGTTTAAAAAAAAATTTTTTTTTTATTTTTAAATCGTTAAAATGTGTCTGAAACCTTCTAAACTAACTATAAAAGTCGTTTAAAGTGATTAAAAAGATCAAATATTAGAGTTATATCCTCTAAATGATGTTGGGGATATTGATGAAAATTGATTTGCCTGCAAAAAAATTTTTTTCTGCTTTGGTTGCGACGTTTTTATGATTAATTATGACTAAACCAAGCATGGAGAATTTTTTAGTGACATTTTCAAGCTTTTAAAACTATTTTAAACTATAGTTTATGGGTGTTGGGGGTATTTTTATGTTAATTTAGCTAAAAAATCTAAGTAGTCTTCAGCATTTGAAGATATAAACTTCCTTTTGCTGTCAATATAACCGCGTAGTGATGGGGAACAAAGTTCCGTCCTTTAATTTAATATTTTATTGTTCGTTCAAATTTTTTATCCTACTGGAAGAATTTTTCATTTTTATACCTCAACATCAAAAAAATCTAAGTACTTCCACATATAAGGTATCCAATTCATTCCGGTGCTTTTTTTTCTTTCACAATAACATAAAGATACAACCTCCGTCCTTTTTTCGTTGATTAAAAGCTATATCTCCGATTTTCGTGGATTCAAAATTATAATTATGCAAAATTTTGAAAAAAATGGTCAATTTTCAATTGGCCGGGAATTTTTATTAAAGCTACCTAGTACCTTTCGGACAATTTTAATCGATAAAGGAGATACAAAAAATTCATTGGTTGAAGACATGTTTTTCAGGTAATACTAGAATGGCATGCCGAAAAACGGAAATTTGCATATAATTTTGGGGTAAAATGGTCAATTTTCAATTGGCCGGGAATTTTTATTAAAGCTATCTAGAACTTTTCGGACACTTTTAATCGATAAAGGAGATATATGGGAACAAAAAATTCATTGGTTGGAGACATATTTTTCAGGAAATACTAGAATGGCATCGTAAAAAGTGCCAAAAAATAGGGATTTTTGACAATGTTGACCATTTTAGTTTTTCTAACGGCACATTTCCAAATTAACCCAGATATCGCCAAAAAAATTTTTTTAGTGTTTCTAAGCTATTGGGCATCGTTTAAGACCAAAACGGCCTAACTATACGTTTTTCATCCAAAAATGAGCCCGTGTTTTGATAACCAATAACGCTTTTATATATAGCTAATTAATGTAAAATACACTGCACATTCCTTCAACAATGACTCCACCTTCGTTTAGGCAGTTAGAATTGGTAGATAAGAAAATGTTTACAACATTTTACCACGATGTCAACGGAAAGAAATTTCTTTTTTCCCCTTTTGTTTACTCTTTTTTCCCCATAAAAAAAGTGTTTCCTTATTCTTTCTCTTTTTTCCCCATAAAGCTGGACAGACTCAAATTTTTTTTGATTTTTATAGTCTCAGCTATTACTGAAGTGAGTTGTACAAACTGTTTTTAAGTCTTTCAAAATCAGTCCAGCTTAACTGGACATTGTGTCCAGTTGAGCTGGAACAAACCAAAAAAATATTTTTGCTTAAAAGGCGTCAGTAAGACTCAAAAACAATCCCCAAATGTGTACTCTTGATTGTTTTTTAAGCCTGTCCAGCTCAACTGGACACCCTGTCAGTCAGTCCAGTTTAACTGAACTGACTTTAAAAGGCTTAAATATCATTTTACAACTCATTTAATAATTATTTTAAAAAAATGATTTCGTTCTTGACATTTGTAAAAATAACAAAGAATACGATTATTTTTTTTCGAAGTGCTAAAATACACAAATCTTTGATAGCTGTTGCTTTTTTAAAGCTTTATGGGAAAATCAACAGAAAAACGAGTGTTTTACGAAAGAATATTTTTTACCTTTAATATTTGTGAACCTTGTTTCTGAATATTTTGTAAATAAATTGTTGTTTTTTAATACAAATAAACATTTTTTAAAAATAGTGTCTACAACATTTTGGTGGACATTAAAGAAAAATTCATTTAACGTATTATGAATTTGCTATCCAAACAATAATAAAAAGTAGTATTACTGTCCCAACAACATGCAAATTGAATCTGTTTTCTTCTTTTTGCTGAATTAAATTTATATATTTTCTTTTTAAATTAAGTAGCAACGTTTCCATTTATTTAAATTTTTTGTTTTATATCTTAAAATAAAAATGTCAGATAATACGTTAAAATAGATACTGAAAACTATAAAAGCACGAATATGCTCTTTTAATTATTGTTCAATTCTGTATTATCAGTTGATATGCAGTAATAATTTTTTCATTAAATTAAGTAATCAATTATATTCCTAAATTTTCATTCCCTCTACAAAAAAAACGACGTGATTATAATCTATTTTAAAATATTTAAACACCAAAACCCGTCGATTTTCTTAAAAAGTGTGGAAAAGCGGTGAAAAGAAGCACTTTTTTTCGCAAGTATGAATGGTGAAAAATCTACAAATATTTTTTTTCTTTTCTTGTTTTGGTTTTTTTAAAACAATTTTTTTCATTCTTTGAATATTTTGTTTAAATACATTAATAGTTAATTAAATTGACTCGGTTATTAGAAACAATTACTAAATGCAGTTGTGAAAAAGGATTTTCCAAGATGCAGATTGGAATATTTTCATTAAATATAAAATAAAAAGTAAAACAGATTTCCTATTTATAAAAAAAATAGTTCTTTTATTGAAAATAGTGACATAACTCTAATTAAATGTTTTTATGGTTTTAAGATTACATCCGATCCGCTGTTAGTTTTCGATGTTTAACCTTAAAGCTTTTTTGTGAATTGTTATTTTAAAAAATTAAGAATTTGCCCAGCTGCTGTTAATTTTTTCATTTGATTAAATTCATTTTTTTAAATGATACTGATTTCTTTTTAAGCATTAAAGACCAAAAAGAATACAATTAAAGGCTTTAACTGTTTTTTATTTGAATCGCTGGGAAAAGAAAGGAAAAAAAGAAATCTCTCAAGTTTTACATAAAATTCAATCTTTTGCAAATTAAAATAGAAACTATCTTTCGTGGTTTTTACATTTCTAAAAAACCAGTATTCTTTCTTTGTATGTTTTATTTTAAACTTTAAATGAATTGTAATAAAATGATATAAATTTGTTAAAGAAATTCGTTGTGCATTTTTAAAATAAAAAACGTTAATGAATGCTGAAATTAAATATATAATTAATATTTGTAAATAGTAAATACATATTATGTAAAACCTTTGAGGGAAATGTTTAATAATAAGAATTTGAATTGAAATACCTACTTTAAACGATATAAAATAATTTTTTGAAATTGATAAGAAGTTTTTGATTTTGTTGCTTTTTAAAAGTTTATCTAGTTCCATTTATTTTTACAAACTTTTAAACGAAACTCCCCCGAGCATATTTTATTTATTCAATATTGATGCTTGTTCAGTTTCTATTATTTTGACTAGTTTCTGAAGAAATATTTTTCAAAGTTCTTGTTTACTACTTTTCAATTTATTTTAAAAAATAGTTCAGAAAATAATAAAATATTGAAAAAGAAAAACATAAACACATTTTCATCTTTTCTGACTGACATTTAAAAGCGAAAAAAGAAAAGTAATGAAAAAAAGGGTGTATGTATTTCAAAATGTCTTGAAAAACAAAAACCAACGATGCGTTCTAAACATTTGATTCGAAATTTACTCTGAAAAAAAAAAATTGTTGAACAAAAATTAAAATAAACCCTTTTTGTTCCAATAACCATTGTTTTTAAAAATTTAAAAATTCTGAGTTCCTTAATTTATGGCATTCGTTTCAGACAACGTAATAAACATTAATTACTCTACATCAAATTTTAAAACAAAAATTATTCGAAACATGAAAAATATGACAAAGCAGTCCACATTTTTTTAAATAATGGATCGTCCATCTTTAATATGTGGAAACAATATTTTAAAAGAATCACGTCGTATTTTATTTATTTTTTTGGAAATTATTTGAAAACCAAACATTTTTTAGCAAGTAAATCAAATATTTAAAAAGAAAAAATATCGCAGTTTTACTGACATTTGTAAAATAGAAAAACGCAATGAAAAAAGAAAAAGCAATAGAAAGACAAACTTTCCAAAGCTTTTTTCAAACGTTTGTTCCATAACAAAAAAGTGCTGATCGAAAAATAAAAATTTTGATGCTTTATAAAAATTTTTTGCTGTTTTACATTTGTAAACGGAAAACAAAAATAGACGAATACATTTCGAAAATTGTGAAAAATAAAACCATCGATCTTTTGCTTAGCTTTACAAAAAATGAACCAAAATTGAAAAAATAAAACCTTTTGTCGCTTTTTAAATTTAACTTTTGAAAAATTTGTGGTGTTTTTCTTTTCTGTGCTGGAAACTAAAATTAAATTTTATGTAGCTTAATCGAATCTCAAATTCAAGGCATTCTTAATAAGGTAATTTAATTTAAAAAATGAATGCAAACAAAATTAAGGAATAACATTAAATTACTTTAATTTCATTTACGTTTCTTGAAAGAACTGTTTTTGCAGTTGTTTAAAATGTTCTTAGAAGCATTTCAAATGCAAATATTATCCAACGTGTGCCTTTTTTTTATATTTAAAAATCAAAAACAAATGATGTTTCATATTTAGAGAAAAATTCAACTGTGAATTAGTATCTTTAATTTATAGCTATTTTTGTTATATAGCATTTAAAAAAAGGAGTTGTCCCAAAGGGAACAATTATAAAATGTTTTTAAAATAAAAACATAGGTATTTATTAAATGACGAACTGGTGAGGTTCTCGTATATACTAAGAACAACCTTCTGGTTGTTCTTTGTATATTTAAAGTAGCTTACGATTTTTTTAAATATATAATTATTTTGGCCCTTTTTTCCTCTTTTATTAATTCTGTATGTACTTTAACTTTTTAGTTATGATTTCGGAAAAAGGGCGGAGAGGTTATTGATGCAGCATTTAAATATAAAGGAATAAAAGGCAAGAATGTTTTCACTTTATTAGAAGAAGTTAAGCATGTCCGAATTAATAACTAACTCTTCCTCGTCACAAAATATTACGAAACCATATGTGGATTTGAGAGCAATTTTAGCAATTCTTCAAATATTTTTCTCAAATCTTGGCTTATTTTTCAATGGCATTCTTGTATATTTAATTTTTTTCAAAACTACAAAGCTATTACAGAATTATAAAGTTATTTTAATACAAAATTGTTTCGTCGATATATTTTTTACTCTTATCAATGATTTTATCGGATTTGTATGTGTTTTCTTTGAATCCCTTATCAGCAAAATTTTGCTTGAGATCTCCCAGGACCCCCAATAGATACGCGTCTAAATCAAAAACGGAAAGAGGCAATTTTTTTTCCTTTCTCGAAACCCGTTTTGACCGAGTCCTTAGCGCAGTTGAACGCGCGCCAGGCTAAGATGCAAAATGAACGAAAAGTTCGATGACGATCGAGCGCCAGTCGAAAAAAAAGTTAAGTTTGTCAGATTTTGTTAGAAAAGAATTATTAATTGATTGCAATTTAAAAAATTATTAATAAACAAAAAAAGTGTTAAAAATTTGTAAAAAATAAAATAAATTCTGGCGAACTTTTTTTTTCTACTGGCGCTCGACCGGCATCGAACTTTTTCGTTCATTTTGCGCCTTAGCCTGGCGCGCGTTCAACTGCGCTAAGGACTCGGTCAAAACGGGTTTTGAGAAAGGAAAAAGAATTTCGTCTTGATTCAGATGTGAGATTCCTTATCCCTAAAACATTTTTAGCAAACAGAATACAAAAATGGTTGGTTTATTATGTTTATTTTTGGCAAAGCTGGAAACTTCCCGTTTCCATATCCATTTATATTTATGTGTTTTTGGGTTTCATCGTTATTCCTCTGTATCACATTCATCCCTGTGCAATTTATTTATCGATATTATATGATTGTACATGATAAAATTTTAACAAAATTTGAATATTTTTGTTGTTGCATTGTTGCAATTTTTGGCACTTTTTCATATGCTTCTTCCTGCATTCTAGTTTTTTGGTCATCAGAAGAAAAATATGCTGCAACTTTAGCACTTTTAAAATCAGATGCCTATTATTATCAAGGCATTCCAACATATTACACGGCACATATTTCACACTGGCCACTTTTGCTCCATTTTATTTATGCAATGTTTTTAGTGCAAATTTGTTATGGAATTACAATTTATTCGTGCATTAAAGTTTGGAGAAAATTAAATTGTCAAACTCATGATTCTATGAATTTATCACCGCAAACAAGAAAAATACATAACCTCATGACAAAAACTATAATTTTACAGGTAAATGTTCTTTTTAGTTTTTTCGTCAGTTTCGGATTAATGCTCTGAGTAACTTTTTAAAAGTGTTGATTAAAAGAAGAATTTCAAATATATGTAGTCGAGCAATAACCACGTTTTCGTTGAATTGCTAACTAAACGCTATCATTATGTTTGGTCTCTTTGTTTTAGGACACAAGGATTTTTTCAAAAAAAGTAGGAAACTACATACTTATTCCTTTTTAAATCCATTATCTATGGGGGGGGGGGGGGTGGTAAAAATTAGGGTGGGAAAATCACCCGGGTGAAATGAAAATCGGGTGATTCACGGGGGTGATCACCCGATTTTCATTATGTAATTTTTTGAAAAAAAATCTTATTTTCAACAAGATAATATTGAAATCGCAATTTTAAAAGATGTTTAAAAACAGATTTTTGCAGCTTCCTGTTAAACTGAAAAATCCACATTGTATTATTATTTAAAAATTATAAAAAGAATATTCGTTAAACATTCTTTTTAAGCACAAAAAAAAGTTAAAATTTTCAAAAAATGTTCGGGTGATTTGCGGGTTAAATGATTTCAAAAAGTGGGTGATCCCCCGGGTGAAACGGGTGATCACCATTTCCCAATCCTAGTAAAAATGTAATCGAAATGGAATTGCATACGGGATTTTTAATATGCAAAAAAGATTACTCAAAACATCAAATAATAATACTCAAGTTTCAGTCCAAAGCTATTTTCGAAAAACGACATTTAGACCAATAATGTATTTCAATAAAAAATTTCTCTTTTATTATTATTAATAATTATTTTTAAAATTTTAATGAACCGATTATTGCTAAATCCTTGTGCCTATGACAATGTTTAAGCTTAACATATTTTTTTGTATTTCTTTAAGGAGATCTCATGCCAAATAAGTTTTAGAATTCCGAGGCCGATATATAAGATATTTTTAAAGCTTTTTTATTTTTTATAAATAAATTTCTGTGAATTTTTGCCACAGTAATCATCTGAAATTTTTTAGGCAATTTGTCCCTTCTTTTGTGTAATGCTTCCAACCGGTGGTTCAGTAATTATAACATTTTTTCAACTTGATATTCCTGGACTTGGTATTATTATTACATTATCCTGGTATTGGTAAGACAACAACAAACTTTTTTAAAAAACACCTTTTTGTTTTTAGTATTTCCGTCGTGAATCCGGTTTTAACAATTTGTTCCATAAAAGTATATCGTCAAGAAATTGTGAAATTTGTTAAAAAAGTTTTAGCATTCTTCAATATTAAAAAATTATCACGAATTTATTCAACATCAATATCACAAAACCCAATAACATAAACTCTATTTAAAGCCATGTGTTGCGATCATAGAAGAAAAACTGCCAGGGTTTTGCAGGCAAAGCGCGGGAAAATGGTACAAAAAAACATTTTGAAAAAAAATCAGCAAACAAATTTTTTTTTTCACTGCGAGAAATCTGGCAGTTTTTCTTCATACATCGCAACACAGCCCTTTAAGATATGACTTTGTAAATTTGTAAAACTTAAAAATTTTTCTTTTTTACGTAAAATCAAAATAAACATTCAAATGATTCTACAACACTTTTGAACATTCCATTCTTCTCATCCTACATTATTTTTAAAGTAACTTTAGTTTAAACTTTTTCTCAAAGATTCATTTTTGAGTCATACTTTGCTTGCTTTATTTTTAAAAAGAAAAGGAAAGCACTCTTTCTTTGTTTTTTTAGCTACAAAGTTGCTTTGAACAATCAAACGTCATATAAATACATTATTTAAAGAAAATACTTTTTCTTTAACAAGTAACAAATTTTTTTATGATTTCCAACCTAAGTTTCAATTATTTTGTCACATCTTTCATATATTTTTTGGTTTGCTGTTTCTGTAGTTAGTGTTAGAAGACGACTATTTTGAAACAAAAGTTATTGGAATTTCATTAAACAATTTAATCCCAACAATTATATAAAATAGATGAAATTATTCAAAAACCCGAAAAAGAAGAAGACGAAGAAAAAATAAGCAGTTGCGAATGTTGCATTATTTTCATGGAGTTTTTTACTATCTGTTGTGAGTCATTCCTTTGTTGTATTCAATGTTTTGGGGATTAAAGATTTCAACAAAATATTTTTTTAAATAAATTATTATTAAGAATTTTTATTTTTGCTAAATAAAAATTCTCAATAATAATGTAAAACTTCCAAAAATGGATTACTCGTTGCTTGGCTTACAAATGTTTTCATATTTTATGATATTGGGATTTTTGATTTATATTTGTTAGCTTTTATGGTTTAAGAAATGTCTTTTATATATTGCGTTTATTTTGATTGTCCTTTGACTTACAAACTCGTACTATAACTGCCGAGGGTTTAACAATTTAATAAATATTGAATAATTTTCTTAATTATTGAAAAGCATCCATTATTGTTTTGATGTCGGACATGTCAGTAAAACGAATTACTCAAAAAAGTCATTGCAAAATTATATTTTTAAATTTTAAAACTATCATCAAAAAATTCCAATGTCCATAATAACGGCGGATTTTCATTGCAGAAACGGAAAAAAAGAGCAATAAAAAAAGGAAAAAGAAAAGACAGACAAATTTTAAATTTAAACAAAATATCAAAAGATGCTTTCATTTTTATTTGCAAAAAAGGCTTATTTAAATTTTTTTAAATGCACAAAATTTAAGTGAAGCGTCAGATTAACTTTTTACGTTGAAGTCCAATAAATATTATTATACTTTATTTAAGTAGTTTAGCATTGTTACAGCATTGAATAACGTTATGTTTTTCCCCCCGCACACATTTTTCTTGAAATGACTTTAGTTTAAACCCTTTCTCAATGATTTATCATTATTTGCTTTGTTTAACACAAGCGAAAAAAAGAGTAAGCAATTCATTCTTTATAGTTATAAGAAAAGGAAGCTTTATTTACCTACTTTTAAAAACTTAACGTCATTAAATTTTTAATATTTAAAGAAAATACCGTTTAATTTTAAACGTGGTTTAACAGTTCGTTTTTTTTTTGCTTTCTTTTAAAAAAAATTAAATACTAAGTAAAATTATTTTATTGTAATCATTAATATTTGCTACTTATTACTTTTATCAGCTATTTCAACAATACTTGCTAATTTCTGGCTTTTGCTTGAACAAAAATTAATTTTTTTGTTGAACAATTTCGCATAAAATGGAAAATCAAGGTAAAATTGAATACTCAATGAATTCGAACAGCATCCAACCACAACAATCTCAAAATAATAAATATGAAAAAGAAGAAGAAATGGTTTCAAATTTTTGTTGCGGTTTAATTGGTGGCTGTGTTGGAGAAGGTTTAATGAGGCTTTTATGTATGTGTATTTCTGATGGTGATTAATTTAAAATATTATATAATAAACGATCTCATTTTTTTATCTGATATTATCAATTATATATTCACGTAAATTTTGTTATCATTTTTCAAATCAGTGTTCTTTTTATCACTGTTGTTTAAAACTCATTAAATGACAGTTTTTTGCAATAAAAAATGAATAATGTTGAAACTGTAAATTAACAAAAAAAAAATATGCAAATTTTTAATAATTTTTAAAGTTTAAATATGATTTTTTGAACGACAAAATCGACTGCAGATCCGTCTTTTAATCATTAAAAAAGCTGTTTATTGACAAAAATTTTCTTGTCAATAAAAAAAAGTATTATTAAATTTTTTTTTCATTTTCTTCATGTAGAAAAGTTTGATTTTATAAGTGTAGTTTATTGCAGCGATCTAAACAGTAAAAAAATTTAGCTATGTTATGTAAAAATTATTTTCCTTGTTTTCTTTTAAATATTGTTTTCCAACGTAATAATTCTTTTGAATTTTTAAGAAAAACATGTGACAATTTTGTGAAAAACTTTTGAATTTTAATAAAATAAAAAGATATCTAAACTGCTAATTAAATATTCAAAAAAATTCCTCTTTTTTCACAGAACTACTTTTTATTACGAATGAAAAAAAAGAAAATTAAGCAATTGCTTTATTTTCGATTTGTTTTTAGAAAACAGATGACAGAAATACACATACAACTACACATTTTTTTTAAAAAACTGCAACTCTTTAAAACAAATGTCACAAAATGCGGCTTTTTCTTTAATGTGACAGACGGTTGATTTTGCTTATTTTTTGTTTTGAATGTTTTTTACTATTCTTTTTTAAGCCAGTCTTTTGAATTATTTTCGAAGCCCACTTTGTTCGCTTCAAACAAAGTAAATGGTGAATAATTTTTGAATAATTTTTAGCTTTCTTTTTTTTAAATGTAAAAATAATTTTCAAATGTCAATAAAAAGTTTACGTACATACTTATTTTGGGGGTCAGCATGTTGACCTCCCCCCACCGACCTCCGAAGGAGATCGGAAAAATGAGTTCATTCGCAGCTGGGGTGGATAAAGACAAAATAAGAAAAAAAGAGAAACTAATTACATTACAAAATTGGGCAGGATTGTGCACCGTTTTTTCAAAGTTGTGCAATAAACATAATTTTGGTACCAAAAAATGCAGAATCTTAATATTAATAAGAATTGGTAAAAAAAATTATTAGGTTAAATGCTGATAAAAAAGTTATTTGATAAATAAATAATGAAAATACCGTAATTTTTTCGTCCAAATTTTTTTCTCATCGAGGTTCATCTTAGTTATTATGCCTATCAGATGCAGAATTTTTTTCTGATTTTAATAGTATAAAACAAAATCAATGGAAATCAGTGTCGAGAAAGTTATAGGGAAAAAGCAAAAAAACACATTTTGCTTGTGAACGTATCTATTAAGTATTACAAAAAAAAGTTAGTTCAAATTACAACAAAAACAATATATTTAAAAAGATTTTTGTTTATCCATGCATCTTTTCATTCTGACCACTGTTCACTTCCATGGTAGCTAAGGCCTCTCTTATCTTCTTAATGTGGTTTGAATTTGTTGCTTGTTTTCTTCACGTGTTGTTCATTGAGGTGAACTTTTCTTTCCTCCAAAAACTGGCATTTTTGCAATTTGTTTTATTTCATTGGTGACAAAACATTGTTCCTTTGTTTGCGTTTCTTTGTCAGTTGTCTTTGGTTTTTGTTTCAACAATTTCATCACAGAGAACAGCTGTCTGTTAAATTACTTGTGTTAATGGAAAGTGTCAATGTTCGTGATCGCTTTTTTTTGTTGTTTGTTGTTGTTTTGGGTTGGTGTTGAGAGCTTCTTTTTTATTCGTTAACTTTGAATTAAGCACGCCCCAAAGTAAAATAATCGTTCTTTCGAAAGAACATGACTCACGTAAATTTCATTTCAAGTTAAAATGGGGGGAACAGAGTTTATTAGCGATTTTTGAGTTTGATTAAAATAAAGATTCATCACAAAAAATGATAGTCATTTCTTTTAAAGATTTTATCATTTTAGTTTTCTTTTCAATTCAGTTAGAGCTTTTAATGTGGCTTTTTATTTTTCTGAAGATGAACAAGATTTTACGGCTGGAAATACAGCAATCATTCGATTTTTAACTCAATGTGCAAATAAAATTTAATTTGGGGAAAATTAAATTTTTTGTATTTTTTGTAAAATAATTTTTTGTATAAAATAATCTTTTTCTCCGTTATTTTTTTCTCTTTTATTTTTTTCTCGTAGTACCCTTTTATTTTTATTTATTATTTCATAATTAAGATTTTTGGACTTTGGGGTAAACTAACTTTTAAAGCTTTTATTTCTTTTCTGACTGGGGCTTTTTTGATTCCCATTTATCGAGATTCCCATATTCATTCAATTTCATTTTTTTTAAACAACAATAATTCTTTTAATTCAGTATTTCCGTTTTTCTTTAAAAGGGAGGTTATTTGTAACAGAAGCTTTTTCAAGGGTTTTATCACTTGGCTCATGGTGCTTCTCGTACAGTCGCCAAAAACGGGTAACAAGGTCTTTATTTTGTTAAAGTAGCTTCTTGATTCCACCAATTCCCAACGCCGCGGAGTTAAAATAATCGTTATTTCAAAAGAACATGACGCACGTATATTTCATTTGAGGTTAAAACTGGGCAGCAGAGTTTGTTATCGATTTTTGATTTTGATTGAAATAAAAACTCAAGACAAAAAATGTTAGTCATTTCTTTTAAAGCTTTTAAGGGGCGCTAAAAGTAAAACGGAAACTACGTATAAAAGTCCACACAATAAAAGTACCAACAACACTTATTTTTTTATTCTGAATAATACCAAATGATTTTTTTCGAGCTGCCTGTAGATAATGAGAGTGTCCGTTTTTATAATGATAAAACGTTTTTAGAATCCAAAACGACAAATAAGATGACTCCAAATATTGCTCCTCCTGAATTACAATGCCACTGCACATCTGGCGACTTACCCATACCCCATGAACCGCATACAATCGTTAAAGGTGACATGGTAGCCATTATTGCTAACAGAAATGGTATGAGTGCTGAAGAATTTCACCATATGAATCCACACATTAAAGATCTTAACATCATTTTTGTAAGTTGTTTTTTACTTCTTTTAAACGGGATAGTTTCTCCTGAAATTAATCATGCTGAGCTCGTTTCGTGAATGAAAATCATTTTCCTGAAAAAAGTGACGGTGATGTTTCTGTATGTAGTGTTGCCTTCCCGTACCACTCCCGCGGGAAACGACATCCATTTAATTAAAGGATGGAAATTTTTGAACTTTTTATTATGAAAAACTTATAAATTATTACATATGTTTTAATTTCAGCATGGTGACTAGTATATTTTAAAGCAAAAAGATGATGAATTGTGTTAAATATTTGCCAATGCTTTATGAAATCACTTTTTTTGTAATAATTTTCTTTATTCTTCGAAAGTTGATAACTTATAACTTATTAATTAAATGAATTTTAATGTGAATAAAATTTTAATCTTGAAAATTTGGATAAAAAACCATTCTACCTGCGTAACAAATTAGCAGTGTGGACTCCTTTAAGGATTTTGTTTAAAGGATTGTCATTTTAAGAACCATAACTTAAATATGATAAAATAAGTGATTTATTTTGCATTTTACAATAAATTTTCATTTAAACATGGAAAAATTTTGCAGTTAAATCGGTTGCGCATATATTATCCTTAAATTTTTTTCTATTTTTGATCATGCAATAAATAAATCTGTTTTTTATGTTTAACAAAATTAGTATAAGGGACCTGCTGATTTTTAACACAAAAATAACCCATCTGTGATGTTATCCAAAAAAAATATGTATTTCATTTTTTATATCGAAACTTTTGTAACAAAAGTTTCGATCTAAAAAATTTTAATGCTCCTAAAAAATGCCAAATGTATTTTTTCAATGAAAATATCAAATGAACATTTAAAAATTTATCTTCTATTTTATGTTGTGAATCACGACAACTTGTGACCATGTTGATAAAAAATGTTTTCTGTCTTTCATCAATGCAACCTGTGCTTTCGGTTATCAGGAAAGTTATTGACTCAAAAAATTCTATTTTGAGGTGTTTGTACAATAAAAACGCAAAACAACATTGAATAATTTTTGTTAGAAAAATGTTTGTGCTTTCGATGGATGAGGTTATTCAATCAAAGTCTAAAAAGAAATTAAAGCATAACCTTGCAACTACATTGATAGTAATAAACTTTTAGGCATAAAAGCATACAATGAATTTTCAGAGCAACACAAAAAAAAATAATGTCATAGAGATAATTCAGGCCATCTCTGACTGCTGCTTTGACATTAGTATTTACACCTGGATGGAGATATCTTTGTTCGTTTTGGCTTCGGAAGCCAGTGTCAATTATTATAAGCTGAAATAATACGATAATACTTTTTTTTTTTTTTTTTTTTTTATATATAAACAGTTTTTTGTAAAGTGAAAAAACTGTTTATACTGTTTTTTAAAGTTTTAGAGAAAAAAATATCTTCTTCCAGTACTTGATGGAACGAAAATGTGAACCTTTTTTCAGAACAATATTTTAGGTTTTCAATTTTTTTAAATTTTTATTACGTTTCAAATGTAAAATTTTCTTTGTTAATTTTTTTTCAAATTTTAATGGCAATGTGGGTTTTTTAAAATATGCTTTAACAAATTTTTTTTCAATCGAAAAAAATCCCACATTACAGCTGGAATAGACAAAAAAGCAAGAAACACATTTTTGCACATACTCTTTATTGCTTAATTTACAACCCACTAATTTCGAAATATAACAGCAACTGCTGTCGTAAGAAAAACAAAAAAAACAAATACATTCTTTTTGCTCAAAAAAACGTTTATTGATGTTCTGAATTTCTTAGCGTTGTGTAAGATCTTTTTTCAATATTTTGTTAAAATTATTTAATTGATTTTATATAAAGGTGGCCACAAACCGAAAAATTATCATGTTTAAAAAAGTACGTTTGGAAATAAAAACTAATAAAAATTAAAAACTGCAAAAATAAACAAATAAAATCATTAATAATTTTAAAATTTTCCAAAAATGACACTATATTTTTTATGCATAAAAGTATCATTAACAAACTCATTACGAGAAGAAAAAAAATTTCCTAATTCTTCATAAACGGCAACTATTGTTTCCTCTTCTTCTTTATAAATGACATTTTATTGCTGCTTTCATTTTATCTCAATTTCCAAACTTTTTTTTGTTTATTTTACAATTCTGCGAAAATATTTAAAATTTCAGCTGAAATTTAAAAAATCCAAAAAAACGCTATACAAATATTCAGATCAATTACTTTGATTTAGCCATCTTTTCTTGTCACAGCATTACTTTTTTTAACGTGTCATTTTTGAATGAAAAAAAAGAAAGTTTAAAATCGCGTTGTTTTCAGTTTATTGTGAGAAAATATATGACTGAAATATACAGCTGCACATTGTTTTAAAAAATTGTAACATGTTTTAAGATGTCTCAAAATGAGGCTTTTTTCTTTGATATAACAGATGGTTGACTTATTTTGCATTTTTTGTTTCGAATGTTGTTCCTTTTATTCTACGCTCTACAGTTCCTTTTTATTTTTTTTATTTATTATTCACAAGTTTTTGAGGCTAATAAAATAAATGGTATGTATTCTTTGTACATTTATTAAATCTTTTTCAACATTCTTTTTAAAAGATTATGAATAAATGGTAATTGCAATTATAAAAAAATTTAAGTGTAGTTGATTACGGCAAAAGACATTAGTGATTAAATTTTTTACGATCACATTGTGGATAGTTGATAAAAAGCAATATTCTCTTTAGAAAGAATTTAAGTAAAACATGAAAAATTGAATGCACTTTTATGAAAAATATTTGATTTTTGTTACAGGGCACAACTTTATTTATTTAATTAATTGGATATTAGCGAAAGTGTAAATACAAGAAATTATAATGTTTTTTCAAACTGGTTTAACTACTTTGTTTTTTTTTAAATACTGCAATAAAAAACTGCAAATAATTCGATAAATTATGTTGTAAAGTTTATTAAATCTCTCAAAAATATGCATGTCTGTGCACTGTTTTTTTGGAAAAGTCACTTTAAATCGTTTCAAATATTCAAAAAAAACTTGTTTGCGGCACCTGACATTCATAAATAAAAAAATGCAGTGAGAACGTTCAAAAAAAGCAGAGAAAACAGAGTCTTTATATTTAAAATAGCGAAACGCAAAAGCATACATTTTCAGTTTAATCGCGAAATTCAACTACATTTTTTTCTGTGATCTTCTTTTTAAATATTTTGTTTGAATATTAATTTGCAATAAAAAAAGACAAAATATTCTATGCTGTTATTCAAGGAAACGTCCTCGATGGAAAATATAAAAGTCCGCTTTCAAAATTTATATGGCAACATTTTTAATAAAATTATACCTCACATTTTTTTCTCGAACAGTCGTTACTGAAATGTTTCACTACGAAAAAAAGATATTTAATAAATTGGACAAATTCGTAAAGTCTATATGATTTATTTAATGTTTCAATGTTCAATTGTCCAAGCTGATAAGAACTTATTGAAAAAAACACTTTTTGTTTTTCCCTGTCTTAATATGTAAGAAAAATTATACACACGATTACAAATAATGATAAAATATTTAAAATAAACCGAAGGCAAACGCCTTACAAATTGATTTTTGAAAGAAATAGCAAAAACACCTTTTGTTTACAATAAAAAGCGTTAAAGTCAAAACAAATTAGTTTATTTTGTGTCTGTTGTCGCGGTGCATAAAAGCAACTTTTTTTTTGAATATTTTGTTTCATCCTTCTTGAAAATTAATAAAGTTAATTTAGAAAATTATTAGCTCAATTTTTTAATAAAACAAAATCCATGAAGATGAAATTTTTGATCAAGGGTACGTTAATTATAATTTTAGCGTTGGAAAGTGGCTTATTTTACACAACCTAAAATGTTTTTAAATTGTTTGTAAGATTATGTGAAAATAATAAATGGTAATATGACAAAAAAAACCGCCAAAAAGAAAGAATAAAAAAATCAGCCAAAAAAACAGCTAAAAAAATTTGACAAAACTTTTTATAATTTTACACAAAAGACCTAACAAAACAAAAAAAACAAACGTTTATTTTTCCTCAAATTTAATTTTATCTGCATATTGAGTAAGGAATCCAACAATTGCTGTATTCAAGCCATAAAGTCTTGTTGATTACGTTGTAAACAGCTGAAATTATTTGATATTTCGATAACTGTGAACAGTGCTGCAAATAGGTCGACCATTGGGCTGCAAGTGAAGTTGATCAATATGAATCTTCTTTAATGACTTCGAAAAATCGCCAAAAACTAGGATGTTCAGAATGTTATCCGAATATTTTAGACCACAATCGTTACTTTTTAAGAATTTAATATCTTCTGATTAATGTCAAAAAATAGGGACACGAAAAATTTTAGTTAAACCGGAAAATCCTTAAAAAAATTTTAAATAAGATTAATGGGGAGTTCAGACACAATTTATTTTCAAAACTATGCAAATTTTAGTTTCAGCAAATTTGTATGAATCCCCTGAGGTACTTTGAACGGGGTCGTTACATAAAACCCCATGACAAAAAACCCCATCATGACAAAAAACCCTCAAATATATATTTATTCAGTAGATGCGGCAATATTTACATTTTTCAAAAAATCCAACACAGTTATAGTATTGAAATTTCGAACATCATTTAATACTCTCTCATCTGTATCAGCATGAATCTTTTTCTTTCTGAATACCATACCAGTAATCAGTTGATTTCGAAGAGCATTGCTATTTGCATGTTTTTCTTTTACAATAGTATAAAATGGTGGATATTGAATTCGAACAGTATCTTTGAGATGACCATGCCATAGTTCAGCTTGATCTTTGGTTCGTGGTTCACCATTCATTGTTGTTTCAAAAACATTCGAGATATCAATTGCATATATTGGCTTCATAAATTTTTTTCAAAGTTTTTCTTTTTTCAATTTCTTCAATATTCGGTAAATGATTATGACTCCCTTTTGGAGTAACAATATCGCCTTCAACAGTAGCAGTAGCAACACAGTTTTTTGCAGATCGCTTTTGACGTCTATAAGTTTTCTTTGATCCATCTTTGGTATCCTTCTGATGATTATAAACATAACCTTCGTGGACCAAATTTTGTTTTTTATTTTTTTGAGAACTTAAAAATTCAGTGACGAATCCCAGTGGTAAAAAAATGCAAAATGAATTTATTAATTAAAATTATTAATTGACAAGAAACTATGACACGGTTCCGGCCCCCTACGGGGCCGTCACTTACAGGAACAAAACAAAATTACAAAAAACAT
>JAQIXH010000033.1:0-31934 GCA_034700145.1 Panagrolaimus detritophagus
TGACGGCAAATTTTTTTGTATAGTCGGAACAATTATTCCTGCCATACTTTTATTAAAGTGAACCTGGTGAACATTTTAGTAATATTTAGGAGAACAAAAAAACTCAAAAAAAAAAGTTAATAGATTTTCTAATTATAGGTCATTTTCAACAGGTCCAAAAAACCCCTAAATTTCATATTTTTGGGCAAATTATACATGGAAAAATCAGATTTTTCATTGTTTTTTAACCTAGAAACAAAAAAAATATTTTTTTAATTTACCAAAAATTAATTAGAAAGAAAATCAAAAGTGCTCTTTTTTAAAAAAAAAATTTTTTGGCGTTTTTTAAAAAATCAACATTCGAGTCGCTGTGCTCTTCCCCGTTTTTTTTCTTACTATTCATCCATTTGATTTTGCTTCGCGTTAATTTTGTTTTTCTCTCTCCATTTTTTTATTAGTAAAAATTTTCTAGGCTTTTATTTTATCTCAAAAACTAATAACTAACTATGGCTCGACCAAAGAGAACTGTTTCCCCTAAAAAGTCTCCCGTTAAAGCTACTGTTACCAAAAAGACCACAGCACCAAAAGCATCTCCTGCAAAAACTAAACGTGGAAAGAAAGACAAGGTTTGCTTTTTTTACTAATGAATTTTTCTATTGTTATGATTTAATTTATAAGGATCCTAATGCACCAAAACGTGGAAAATCTGGTTACATGATTTGGCTTGCTGAAAATCGTGCTCGTTTGACTAAACCCGGTATGGGCGTTACTGATGTCACTAAAGCCGCCGGCGTTGAATGGGGACAAATTAAGGATAAAACCAAATGGGACAAGCTTGCTGCTGAAGACAAAAAACGTTATGAAAAAGAAATGGCTGCTTACAAGAAAAAGTAAATATCTGCACGATATCTCACAAACTTGCAAATGATCAATGATTCTCATTGTAAATACCTTTCGTTTGATCTTTTCTCTATTATTTTTTTATTTGCCATGTCTTTATTTTTTTGGTATTCTTCCTTTTTTTACGTTGAATAAACTTTGAAAGTACAAATATATTTGAATGTTGAAGGGGAGGCCGCAGAGGTTAAAAAGCTAAAGACTATCGGTAACAAGAAAACGCGGGTTGCGGGCGGTAAAGAGCTGGTTCAACGTTGTTTTTTTCGTTACAAAATGTGGGTTAAAAAATATGATTTTTCAGCAATTTAAAACCCTTGTGATCCTTTAAAATTCGTTTTTGTACAATACCATCGGCATTCGCCTCATTTTACAACCCTCGCCCCCGGTTTACTAGAACCCAAAAACTATTATAAAACTAAATCATTGAAATGTTTTTCTCTTTGATCATTTAAACAGAAAAAACAGTGGTAAAATTTTACATAATATTGTCATAGCTATTTGTGAATTGATTAATTTCTAAGAAGCAATCAGTCGAACAATTTCTGTATATTGTCAGATTAGTTATAAAATTTTGTGTACTGACTGTTTCAAAGATTCATTTAAAAAAACACACGTTAAAATGTCTTTTAAAGTTCCTAGATTTCAGATTTTATTAAAAATTGTGTATATCACATTTTATATCATTAAAAGTCATACATACTCAAAATGAAAAATGTTGAAAATGGGTTATATAAAGGCAGATTTGCTTCACAACTTTTAAATTGTATGAACAGTACTTTCCTCTTTTGTATCAAACATATCCCTATAAAAATGTATGAATTAATTAAACAAATTTGAAATTGGAAACAAACTTTGATTTATTATTTTGTTGTTCATGCTTTTTATGTGCTTCTAGCATTGAACCGGGCTGTGGTCGCAATTTTGGGCAAATATGATTATAGAATGAAACATCTTGATTACAAAACATACAGTTTTTTGTTTTCATTCTGAAACATAAATTTTGAAAAAAGCTAAAATTATTTCAAGCTTAAAAAAATTAAATTACAAAATTATTCGTAAAAATGATAGATAATCAGACAAAAATGAAATAAAACCAAAAAAATTATCTTTGTCAAGAAAATCTTTCGTGTTTTATTTTTTTTGTAAATGCATAAAATGAATTGTATAATATTTATGTGTCTGTGTCGTTTTTTTGTTATTGTTGAAAGAGCGTACGTATAAAAGCGTTTTCTTGAATTAATATTAATGGATAAAAAATTGAACAAAAAATAAAAGAATTTTAGTCAAATTTGCAATACTTTTCTTAAATTTTCTGTTTTTTACACACTAAATTTATGACAGAGGAATGCTAATTTTAAAAAAAAATCTAAATTAAGGTAACTGTTTGGCCAACCTTCAAGCATTCGTGTAATAATGAATTGAGATGGTTCCTTCGATTCATTGTGAAATAAATTTTGTTTTTTGTTATTTAAATCACTAAAAACCAATAAAATTTTTATATGTTTAATAAAAGTTTATCATAAAAGATTGAAAAATTTTTTCAAAGGGTTTAAAATAGTTGTTGTGATTAACATTTTATGTTCCTGTTGTTTGTTGTTGCATAAATTCAGTTTTTTTTGCTACAGACAGTTTTCAATAAAAAATCACTTTTAATTTATTTGCTCAATTAAAATATACTGTAATATTACAAAACAAAAAACAGAAAATATTTTTGACATTTTTAATCAAATTTTATTTTTCAAAAACTTTTGGTAAATTGTATTGTTCGATTGGCAAATTCGATTTCGTTGTAGCACCAGTGAAATGCCGGACATTTTTGATTGTTGTCAATGTAAAAAGTGGAGTCGAAATTAAATCAAGTGAAACATCAGAATTTGATAAAGATTGATTTTCATCAGAATTTGGTTGATTTGATTCATTAAAACTATTTTCCAAATTATCCAAATCAGAATTTTCCTAAAAGAGATGCATAATTTTTATAAAAGAAAGTAAGATAAGAAATTTACCTTTGAAATTGGTGTTGTCGATTCCGGATTAAAAATTTCACGAGTACTATATAAATCATCCAAATTTAAAGGTGGTAAATCATAATTTCCTTGTGGGATTAAATTTTCTAATGAAATTTCATCATCAGATGATTCCACTTTATTTTCATCACTAAAAAAGAAATAAACATCATATGCAAGAATATAGTTGCTATAATAACTCAAAAACTAAGAGATTATCTAAATTTTAAATCAGAGATAAATGAAACTGCACATCTCCTTCATCAGCTTTTTTCCTGTGATTCTAGCTTTATACCCCCAAAAAATTGCAAAAGTCAAAGAAATCTGTAGTCAAAACTTCCATTTTAAATAATAAATGCAAACCTTTTATTTTTGCTTCTTTTATCAGAATTTTCAAGATTAAAGAGCTGTTGGAATGATTTAAATTGCATAGTTTCTGGTTCCAAGGTTTCATTTTTTTGTTGTCTTGGAAATTCAAATGAATTCTATAAAAACTTTTTCTAAATTTTTGAATTATGGTATTTATTTACTTGAATCAATTCTTTACCAAAATTTTGCTAAAACTTTTAATTAATTTTTCTCATTTTTAAATACCACCAAACATACTTGTTTTTTTATTGGACTATTTATGCCATCACCGATATCATTGATTTCTATAGAATTTTTGTAAGCAGAAATATGAAGGGAAAGGGTGCTATTATTTGTGGCATTTGAATTTTTGTACATTGATGTAAAATTATTTTTTGATAAGCCACAAAGATTTAAAGATGTAGAAGTTTTCGAATTGTAATTCCATAATTTCAAATAATTTCTTTCTTTTAAATCACGATCCAAGATGGAATCTTTTGCTTTTTTTAAGGCTGCAGTATTTATAAATAAGTTTTGGAGGCATTTTAAAAACTACATTATTTTAAAAAGAAATCGTAAAAGGCAAATTAATGTTATAAATATTTCATTAGAAAAAAGGTTTTAAAAATTAAGAAATTTAGTTGTGATTGATTTTGAGGGAGCCAAGCTCGAAAAATTTATTTTTGGCAAAATTTTAGTAAATTTGTCGCTTACATTCGAATTTTTCAGTTGAAAATTTAATTTATACTGCTGCTTTTTTTGTTTACCATTATTTTTTGCTTTATCACAAAGTGAAATGCTTTTTGAATGAATGGAAGCAGCTTCTTTTAAATAATGATTTTGATTTAAAATAAGATTTTTGTATTGATTATCTGGATTCCATTCAGATTCTGGAATTGACAAATCAAATTTTTGTTCTCTATCTTTAAAAAAGAGAAAACAATTCTTTGTCGTCATCTGAAATTTGTAAATACCTATAATTTTCAATTAAAAATAGAAAATTTTTTCAAATATACAAAAGCATTTTTTTAATTTTTACATAAAAGAAAGAAACGACACAAAGAAACGTTTTTTTGATATATTTCGTAAATGCTCGTTTATTTATTTTGTTTGTTAAAATTTTGTATTTTTCCAGCTTCCATAACTTTAAAAAAAGGAAAAGAAAGAATGATGCAATAATATTTTTTCTTTTACTTTTTTTGGTTAAACAAAAGCAAAATGAAAATCGTCAAATTTGTGTTGAAATTGTTTTTCAACACAAATTTTTTTTTTCATTTGCTTGTAAAAATTCGCCAGACAAAATCGGTGTGATTGATTGACAAAAACACAAAAAAAAGAAAGAAAGGTTTAAAAATGCTATCAGATTTGAAAAAAGTGGTTTTAATGAATTAACTGACTTTTGATGATACAAATACACAAATCCCATCATTTTATTCCAATCCAAAGCTTTGAAAGATTTTTAATTAATAAAATTGTTTTTTTTTCGTTTTACTACAGTTTTCTAAATAGACTACATCAAAAAATGTTTTGACAAAAACAAAATTTTGATCCTTTCACGTTTTTAGTCTTTTGGTTTTTCATTTTAAAATGGTCTTCATTTGCTATTTTAGTATAACGTTAAAAATCTTGTTCTTGAAAAAACAATAGGCAACAAAGATCATATATCATTTATCGGGTGCGTATTGTTTATTCAAATAAAATTTTTTATAACCGATCACTGCAGAATTATTTTTGTGCACTTTTATCTCCGATTTATTATTAAGATAAAAGATGGACTTGTATGGATTAATGTATTATTTCATGCATTATGTTATTATTATCTTTTCTCACAATTTTTCTTTTTTGCAACAAATACGAGTAACAAAAGCGATAAATATTTCACTTTCTTTTAAAGTAGCAAACGCTGCTTGGTTTCCATCGAAGAAAGTTCGACTTTTTTTTCTTCAACAAAAAAGATGAAAAATATAAAAGGACTTTTTAGAAAACTTTATGAAATTTTTGGTATTATATTTCAAATAAGCATGAAAAAGTTAAATTTAAAAAGAAATGAGATAATTGCATTCAAAAAATGCTAAAATAAATGTATATTATTTTAGGCAATGAAAAAAAGAGGAAGGAATTGTGATTGTCGTCGTCAAACTAACTTTTGCTCATTTTTTATTTACTTAAAAAGCTGCTGCTGTTGTTTGCAAGCATTATATATTTTTCCATCCTTTTTTTCGAGTTGGCAGTCATTTTACGTGGACTCAATCAATGGTTTAGTTGTCGTCGACAATGTTGCGCTTTTCTCACTCTAAAATTTTTTTATTAACAGGTTGTCAGAGGTTTTTTCTTTGAAATTTTATGAGGCATGTTGGCTTTTTGTCTGAACAGGGATCTAAAATGAACACCTTTGCATATAATATTTTAAAAATATTTTGTACTAAAAACAACTTCATATATTACTCATGATTCAATTTCTATGTGAAAGCTTCAAGCGTCTTGAAGGTTTTACATGGAAAAACTTAAGATTCCGTATGTTTGTTCATATTTGGCAAAAAAATTCCCATAAATATGTCCTTGATCATGAGGTTTTTGGAGTCCTTGATTAAAGTTTAAATTTGTTTTCAAAAACAAAATTTATAGTTTGTAGCTAGCTGTATGTCATTAACTTCAACTTTAAATATATATTAAAAATTTGATATTATGATGTAACGCTTATAAGTTATACTTTTAATATTTTTTTAATGCTTAGTGAATACTATTTCACTATAGTGTAAAACTATAAATTAATCTTGTTCTCTTATCCATGCATGACTCAATAATTAAAAATTATGGCAATATTTGCGGCATACTTTTCTCAGAATTTTATAGCTTTTAATTATCTGATGAAACGTCATTGTTTTATTCTTGTTTTTTATGATTCTAATATGAATTTTTATTTTTGTGTTTTGTTTTTAATATGATTATTATTAGCTCACTTGGGGTCTCCCATGACTGCAAAAGCATTTTTTGCCCTCCATAAACATGCATATTTTAATTATTTTTCATAATTGCTGATGAAAGTAATTTTGCAAAAATAGCTATAACTTTTTTTGTTCCATAAAGTTGCCGCTTTAATGGAGAAAAAGAATCCATCCACTATTGTAGAATTTTTACTTGGTTTCTTTTAAAATAGAATGTCAAGATCCGGTTAAAGATTTGAACTTTTTCCCTTTTTTTTCAATTTTGAGTGAGATATTTTTTGATTTGGTTCATTTTTTGTGTCGTCGAACTACATACGCGTTGAATGTGTATGATCATTTTTTTCCCGAAAATACTGTAGCAAATGCGTATTTCATTTTTTTTGTTGATTTTTCACTGATCATTTTTTCATCCTCTCATTCATGCTAAAGGATATCCACAAATGAGAAGACAAATAAAAAAGAGTAGAAAAAAGATTTTTTTAGAAAGAAATTTTTTTTCAAAGACATCATTGAAAATCGACATTTGACGTTTTTTCATTCAATTTTTCTTTGCGCCTTACACCACCCTCATCAACATCAACATCGTCATCAATGACAGATTGAAAATTAAAGAAAAGAAAGATGATAACTGGAGGGTGCGCGAACTTTATACTTTGAATCAACGTGTTTTAGCCTCCTTCTTTCAAGTCTATCTTTCTTACGAGAAAAAAGTGAGGTAGACTGCGTAATAAAATGCAACAATTTTTATTTTTAAAAAAAACTTAAAGGATGAAAAAGGTGGAAAAGAGGAAAAAGAAAAAGCCAACTTTCATGAGATTCCATTGTAGCTTGAAAGAGTAAAAAAACTGTTGATCATTATTTTGACTTTCTTTTAAAATCCTTTGGGAATACAATTTTTATTATTTTAACAGCATACATATTTCCTTCTGTTCCGCTTGACGTTCATTGATGTGAAGGAGGAGAAGAAAAGTGACAATTTTTTTTCAATCCCTTTTTTTCCCACCTTCTCTGTCGTGCAGAAAAATTTTACGGTATCATGAAATTGACGCGTTTTTGATCTCTGTGATTTCATTGGTCGATGAAGACCGCCTAAAATGAGCACAAAAATAGGTGGCAACAATGCTTTGAATACGAACTTATTTGATCTGTTTGCGTCGTTTGATCACATACCAAAATAGTGTGCTCTTTCTCTACCTGATTGTTTTATGTAACAAAAAAAAAATAATAATAAATAAAAGACTTTGTTTTGATGATTATTATTTTGTTTTTTTTTTGTAGTGAAAGAAGGAGGAGAAGAAAAATAGGTATAAAAGTACATGGGAGAATGATTGAGAAGTGACGGGAGAATGGGAAAATTTCTATTCATTGATCAGAAAAGGATCACGTTGGAATTGTTTTTTTTAAATTTTAATTCTGTGACTTAAATCAGCTAACATTTATAATTATTTATCTACAAAACTCCCAGAAATACCAAGTTTTTTCAAGTTTCCAAAAAATAAAATTATAAATAAATTTTTTGAAAAAATTAAGTTTTGCTTTTATAGAAATTTGTCACCATAAAATGATAAATCTTCTTTAACTACGACTCAAGCAAACCTATTTTCTGCGAAAAACAATTTTAATTAACTCATTACTTTTTAAACCGTATTTTTAACATTGCCAAGTTTTTTCATCTCTTTTATATCAACAATCACACTTGTTTCCTATATGGTCCCTATAAATTTTATTGCTACATTTATCTGGATCTCACTAGAATTTGAAATATATCCAAAAATCGATTAAACGTTTTTTTGACAGTCTGTGTGCGAATGTCCAAAAGGTTAAAAAAGGTTTTTGGAAACAAAATTTTAGAAAAAGCTTTTTTATATTAATGTACTTTTGTTTCCAATTTTTCTCCTTTTAAAAACATGCTTTTTTTGCCCTTTTTTCTCTTGTTTTTTGTTTGCGATTCACTTTCATTTTTAAATGAAATGAATCGCATTTTAAAAAATCTTTCTTTATTTTGCAAGATTAATTCATTAAATGTGTGTATATTTATTTATGAATGGAAAAAATAATTTTACCCAGAAATTACGAATAATAATTTTTGATTTTTATAGTGCTTTGGAGTCAAATTAGTAATTTACTTTATAGTTTTATCAAATTTATTAACCTTTTGAAAACGCCTCCTCTAAAATTTTGTTTCTCTTGGCTGTCTTTTTTAATTCGATATTTGTCTGTAGGAAAGTTGTACTTTACTTTTTATTTTATTTTTGCATTTTCATTTACGTTGTTAAAATTCTAGTAACTTTTAATCCAACGTTATAGAGGTGTGTTGCTTATATATTTTTTTTTTGCTTTTTTAACCCATAAGCTGCTTCTTTGGTCTTTAATGAGAACGAATGTGTCAAAACTCATGAGGGATTATGTAATCGTATAAGAGAGATATATGTGCGGAAAATACACATTTTTGTTGTCTTTTAGGAATGATTGGAACAATACTTTTTAAAAACTGATATTTTTAAATTTTTATTTGCTTTTAAATAAAAACTGACGACAAAGCTCATAACCATTTCAGCGATTTTAAAAATTTTATTTAAAGGATGTGTCTTGCTCGTTTAGATTATTTTATAACCCCAAAAGTATACTGTTGCTGCTCTTGGATCAACATTCTCCTTTTCTTCGCGAATGTGTGCTTCCTTGTGATCTATGGTTCATGTCATCCTTTTTTTGTGCCTTTGAACAAATAAAATTTCATCTTCTTCCACTCTTTTTTTCCTTCTTCTCCTTTTACGCATATAAACAAAGAGCAGCACGCAAACTTCACCTGAACGCGCGCAGGAAAAAATAGAAAGAAAGGGCAGCAGTAAAGCTTTCATCACTGTTGCATTTGCTTTGACACGCCCTGTATAACGTTCACTTTTTTTTTCTTTTACCACATTTCTACTTCTTTCATTTCTATGGCTGAAAGAAATAGTAGTAGTTGTAGTAAAAAACGCACTCAACATTTTTAGTCATACGTGGCTTGAAAAAAAAACGACTTAAAAAAAGTATGAGTGCGTTGCTTGACTCGGCATGCTTTTTTAGACGAAAAACATAAAAAAATAGTGCGAGAAAAAAAGAGATGGAACAAAAAGCGAAGTTTGCTACAACTTTGGGGGCGCTTGACGAAAAAGAAAACATTATCAAACAAAAAGTGGTAGGAAGTGATCGGGGAAGAAGAAGAAGAAGGAGGGTGTTTGTCGTTTAATTCATAACTTTTTTTCTTTTCTTTTTTTTTGATCCTTATTTTATGTTTCTTTTTAATCATTCATTCCATTTGAATTAACACATGTAATGTAGAAAGGAGGAAGTACAAGAAAAAAATTGCATTGAATTAACCTTTTTTAAAGGACGAAAAAAATTTGCGCGTGCTCGTGTTATCAATCGCTGGCAAAACTTTTTTTTTCAGAGAGAACTGATTGAAAATACACATTGAATGTTAGAGAAGAAAAAACTTCAACACACTTTGACTTTCTTTTAAATTTCTTTTGACAAAAAAATGTAACAATGCTTGTTAAATTTTGAACTGTCTTCCATCTTTTCTTCTTTTTTTTATTTTGTTTTCCTTCGACTCCAATCCGCCTTTAAATATGATAGTTCATTTTTTTTTGTTTTTCAACATCGTTTCCTGCCTCCCAAAAATCTTTTTTCATTTGCTCTTGTATTTGTATTGATTTTAACGTGTGTATTTTTTATCGGCGGTTGAAAAAAAAAAGCTTTGTTGCATTTATTTTTCTTTTTCCAGAATATTATTATTAGCATCACGTGAAATTATTTTTTTTAAATAAATAATAGCATATGTCCTTTTTTATAGAATTACTATTTCATTAAATTTGCCTATTATTAATACTAGCAAAATTTCGCCGTATGAAAAAGTAATGAATGCCCCCGCGGTTGCGGCAACCGCGCAACCGACGGCAGATATTCATCTTGCTGCTCGAGTTGTTGAACAACAGCTTAATGCACAATATATGGTATCAGCATTTTTTTCTCATCACCAGCAACAGCAGCAACATCAGCAACAGCAATTATCCAGTGTTTCATCAGATCCAAATTTGAATACAGTACCCTCAATGATCTCAAATTCGTCATCTAATTTTTTACAGGCGCAAAAAGATTCCCAATTATTATTTAACGAACAATTTAATTTACAAAATCATTTATCTCAAGCTGCATCTCCACAAATGTCAAATTCTGCAAAAACCCCATTTATGCTTCCAGTAATGCTTTTGTCAATGCCTTCAACAAGTGATTCCACAACAGCCACATATATGTTTAATCATCAGCAACAGCATCAACAACAACAACAACAAAATAATCTGCAGCAACAACAGCAACGTCAACAGCAGCAGCAACAACAACATCGAAAAAGTATACCATCAACCGAAGCTATAACAACAGCAGGAACACCAGGCAAGGAACAACAACGTACCGCAGCAATGCAATTCCCCTTAGCTAAAGGAATAACGTCTCAAACACCTCCGGAAAGTTCTTCCGGGATATTGCAATTACCGGCTGTACCGAAATGTTCAATATGTAGCGCAGATTCAACAGGAATACATTTCGGGGTTGAAGCATGTGCTGCATGTTCAGCATTCTTTCGACGAACTGTTGTATTAAATAAAAATTATGTATGTCCTAAAGATGGTAAATGCCCCTTTAATCATGGTAAGCTTTGCTTTTATCATTTTATTTTGAAGTTGCTTTATTTAAATTTATTTTTTTTAAATATCTTATAAAATCTAACACTACATAATTCACTTCATGGTGTTGTGTCTTTTTGTATAAAAATATGATCTACTTTAAACAAAGCATTAAATTAATTCTTTGAAAAGCAAATTCATTTAACAATTTAAGAGATAACATCGATTTATATAATCCTATATTATTTCAGATTCTCCAACAGGTCAAAAATGTCGTTCATGCCGATTCAAAAAATGTCTTGAAGTTGGAATGGATCGAAATGGTAGGTGAATAAAAAGAAAAATCATATGATAAAGTTTTAAGCAAACATTTTAAAAAAAGAGAAAGAAAAAGTGAGAATGCAAAAGCAATAAAAATAGAAAAAAAATTTATTGATTTTCTTGTGTTTACATCAACACATATTTTTTTAGCCGTCCAACATCGAAGAGATGCAATTGGAAAGTATTCAGCTGCCGTTAAAAGAGAATGTTCGAGTCCAACAGGAATATCTGGTAAGAGGCAAAGGATTAACGAAAACAAAATTAATGAATGTAATATTGCAGAAGTGAATTTTACAAACCAGCAATCTGATCAAGCTTTGAGTCCGCCAACACCAAAATCTCCAAGATTATCCATTCCACAACTTACTGTAATTGATGAATTAACTGAACAATATAGTCTTTTAAATCAAAGAAGAAAAATTTTTTATTGTAATAGTTCGGTCGCAGCGTTGTTTGAAAATGACGAGCTGGTTGGTCCTGATGATATTTATATGGTTGTTAAGCACTTTCTTTCTCCTACTATTTTACATTAACCATTTTGTTTTTGTTGTGAAAAAAAAAACATTCGTGACATTTGCTCTCCTACTCTTTTTTCCCAAGTTTTTGTGATTTGTTTTGTGAAGTCCCACTGCTTTTTGAGACGAAATATTTTTATTTCTATGGATTAATTTTGAAATTTCAGGAATTCCATGAACTTGACAATTTTGGTGATTGTATGTTTCAATTGTATCGTGTTGAACCAAGGCTTTGTGTTGAATTTATTGACAAAAATCGATTTTTAGCTGGATTACCAAGTCACGAAAAAGTAATTGATTACTGTATTCTCATATAACTTTATTTAAAAAATTTCAGAAAAAAATTTTGACAAATTTTGTGTTACATTTTCAAGCTGTTGAAGAGCCATATTTAACATGGAAATTTGGGGGTGCAGAATGTAATCGATTTTGGGTAATGCCAAATAGGACATATATCGATTTTTCAAGAACTGAACATTATTTTGACCAAAACAAAGCAATTATGAAAGAATTGAATTTGGATAAAAAATCAGCAATAAAGTAAATTTATTTTAAAATAAAATATTACTTATTTAACTATTTTTGCTTTTAGATTATTTCAACCATCATTTGCTCATGCAATGGAAACAATTGGAACTAAAATGGCAAATATTAATCTTAGCCGACGTGAAATGGTTTGCTTGGTTGGATTTGTACTTTTTGACCCAAGTAAGTTATAATAGCAGGTTTTTTTTCTGCAAAAATTTATCAACTTTTGAGTTCTATGTTAAACAGTTGTTATTCGATATAGTTGATGCAAAACAGCTTTTATCTTTAATGACCTTTAAAATACAAAAATGACGTTTTTTACTTAATCGGAGAAAAAATATGCCAAAATTGCCTCATGTTTATAGTTTTATTAAGCGTAAAGAAACTGCTAGGAAAAGTTTTAGAGTATTCTATTTTTGGCATTGAGGTGACAAACTCATTTTTTCCTGCTACACTGAGTTTTAATTATGTTAAAAAAATAGAGAGCAAGTTACTTCTCTTTTGGAATTTTCCATAGTTTTTTGTGTGTAGTATGGTTAATGCTGTTTATCGTTTATTCAATGATAAATATTTTAATCATATGGTATTGCGAGGGTTTGCCGGAGATAATGTAATCAGTTTTAAAATAATTAATTTTTTTTCCAGTGAATCTTGCATTAAAAAAATTTTTTTATTTGCAATAAAGCTACAGTATTTCTAACAATAAAAAATTACATAAACCTTTTTTTAGCGATTGAAGGAATTGATTTAAAAACGCAGGAATCTCTTCAACATGTTCGAAATTTATTATTAAGAGAAATGATGGCCTTTTATGAAAGTGAGGGAGATGATGCTGAATTAAGGCTTGCAAATGTAATACTTGTTATGTCTGGAATTAAAGTGCACGCACAAAAGACACGTGAAAACATGCAAATGCTTAAATTCTTCGATATAATACCCCGTGATAGGTTCGTTTCTGCATTTTTTTCCGGAGGTGTTTGAGATGTTATTCTTTTAGATTGTTTGATGAAATTTGCGGATTAAACGGAACTGATACAAAAGTCGAAAGATCAGTTGCAACACCATCAAGTTCAACAACAACAACCACAACAACTCCAATTGGTTCAATTTATGATGGAGCTAATGAATAAACAAAAGAAAAGGTTTATCACATTTTATAAAAAGTTTTGTTGAACGATGGAATCATACCTCTTTGAGTCAAGATGCTATAGATGTTGAAATACAAATTTAAGTTTTCCTTATTTCAAGTATATATTATCATGTTTAAATTATCCTCATCTTTTGTTAGATTTTTTACGCATTGTTATTTAAACGGGTTTTGTAAATAATTCATTGTTTCTTTGGTGAATATGAAATTAAAAATATTTGAACGAAATAATATCAATTTTTTATTCCAAAAAAAAACAAATACCAAATGTGCTCAGTAATTTCACTTTCAAAAATACTCATGTATTAAAAAAACAGTTAAGGATATTGTATTGTTGTTATTATTTGATGCTTATTGTATTAAAATTTACATAAATTCTATTGCATTAAAAATAAAATTTCATTATGAAAGTAGTTCTTCATCATCATCATCACCTTTTGGCAAATTAACTGCAAATTTAAGAGGTATTACAAATACTGTAATATCATCAGTTGATGCCATTCCACCATTTGAAAGTTTCCATTTAAATTGTCCAACTTGTTCACCCCGGGCTGCAGCAACCAATTCTTGTGCAACTAACGTAAACCTTAAAAAAGATAACGAAATATTATTTTTAAATTTTTATGTATTGAAATTTTTAAGTACATACTTCGAAAAATCATCAACATCATTATTTGAAAGAGAGGATCGAACAATTTGTGCAACGTCGTCATTGTTCAATACATCCCATAATCCATCAGATGCCATTACAATAACTTCACGATCAGTAAGAGTATCTAATGTGCGCACATCAAAAACTTGCACCTAAAAGTAATTTGTCACAAAATTCTATCCCAAGATATAACAAAAAACATACCTCTGGAAACGGTGACAAAAAAGTCTTAATTGCAATATTATCATCAGCTGTCATAAGATGATGATCACCAAATCCTCGACATACTCCAATTGTATTCAATAAACGTGGCTATAATAATATTATAAAGTTTATATTAATGTTAATAAAAAAAAACGCTTACTTTTCGTGTTCGAGTACTTATTAAAGGCGGCTTTAAATCAGGTTCGCGAACAGTTTTTGCAGCCCTGCAAATTATAACATTATAGTTTGTGCAGGGAATATAAAAGATTTAAAAAAATATAATTATCGTAAATACACTGTGTTTAAAGTGTAATGTATTTTGAATTTTTTTTGTTTATACCCAATAATAAAAAAACCTCATTTTACTTACCATCCATCCATGTACCAATCTCGAAATAATACTTTTCTGTTCAAATCTTTACTTGTTAAATACCGGCTATATTCTAACCTTGAAAAATGTTGTGATATGATATCATTGTTTTGATATGCCTAAAATTGATAGAGCTCTCGTAAAAAAACTTAAAAATACATTATTTTAAAACTTACGATATACTGTAGCCGCTTTCTTTCATGCACTGGATTGAAATCATTACTTAATTGTAAAACTTTATTTGGGGTAATTAAAATTGCTCGACAATCACCAGCATTTGCGACATAAACTTTTCCCAACAACACAAATAATACAATTACGGCACATCCACCTGTTACTTTAACATATGTTTTTTCTTCAGCAATTTGTTCATCCTTAAATTTCTTTGGGCTTTATTCTTTTAGATACATTTATGCTAATTACCATATCTACAAAAGCTGCCTCCAAAGCTCCAATTATTAAACTATCCGAATTAATAATTGATTGGTGCTTTGATTCTTCCCAATTTTCATTTTCCATACTGTAAAAAGATGATTTTTTTGCTCGAAGTAATTGCTCTTGTCTGTTTAAATGCATCACTGATTCCAATACCTCATTCAAGCGACTCTAAAAAAATATGTTGCATTTATTTGAAAAAGTCATAAAAAATGATATAAATCAGTAGCTTGATTTTTTCTTCTGATTATAAAAAAAATAATCAAGGACATGCAGCGTTTATTTGCACTTTAGCGAAAAGAAAACTAGCCATCAATTAAAAAAACTTTTGGGCTCAATTCTCTTACAAGTTTTGTTAAAGTAAAAGTGCATTTTTGAAAGAAATCGTAACAACAAAAATGGTATTGCAGAAATTAGCTTTGTCTTAAATTATAAAATTCTTCTTTTACAAATTTTGTAAGCACGAAAAAACTTGATGATATTATAAATAAATTTGTTTAATATACTGTTTAATTACAGTATATTAAACAAATTTATATAAAACCAGCCTTAATATGCTCATGTAAGCAATTTGCTGTCATTATTGCAGCTCCACTTCCAGCATGCCCATCAAATAATCCAAAGAATGCTGCTTCTGCTTTTGGGGCAACAGGGCCATCATCACTCTAAAATTGCACTCTGAAGTTCATTAAATCCGTACACAAAAATTTCATACCGAAAAGCTTTGAGTTATAACTAATAAATCATCATCAGATGGCTTTCTTTGTAATTTTTCTTGCTTTTTGTTGCTTGAATTTCTACGTTTATCTTCTATTTCAATTGCCTTTTCTGCTTCATATCCTTGTTGAACTAAACTAAGAATTTTGGCAGCAGCCATATCTTCGTTTTCTTTTGATTTTCCTTTAAAAATATAGCATTTAAAAAAAATATAAATCTTTAAATAAACCTGTATTTATAACTTCTGCATATCCAGCATAAACGGGCATTTGTGTAGGATATTTTGGGCACATTACAGGCCTAATTGTTTGATCAGCAGATAATGATATTTCATCTTCAGTAAGATATAAAAATTCTGGCCGACAATATGGATGCTGTTGTTTATCACCCCCAGTGATAACTAAAATATTTAAATTTAAATTTTTTCTTTTTTGCTAAAAAGCACTTCAAACTAAAGAACTAACAACACAAACACATATATTATTATTAATATTCAAGTACCAGGAATTATTCCACCAATAAAATGTGTATCAGTCATATCAACAACCATTCCAATTTTTGGTGGTGGAATTGATGTTGATGATTCTTCGGAAGGAGGCTTAGGCGGTGGTTGCCCTCGAGGGCTTATTACAGATCGAACCTTTGCCAACATTATTTTTTTACAAATTAATAAATGGAAATATTGCAACAAACTTAAGTGGAAAGAAACAAAGTCTCTCAAACATGCGCAAAAATTGATTTTGTTCAACCTCGCATGTTGCCTCAAATATGGCAATGGCAACAAAAGAGAGAACCAAAAAAGGAAGAAATAAAAAAGGAGAACTCTTTTAAATATTTGAAAAAACACATTTGTTTTGTTCAGTTTTAAAACTTTATTTTTTATTCTTTTTACGCAAGACCAGATAAATGACAATACATAACAACATTCCAATTTTGTATGCAAATTAAATCCTCTTCTGATAAATAATTTATTTTTTCTTCGGATGGATTACAAAAGCGTCGGCAGTGTTTAGTATCCTAAAAAAATAAGCAAAGGTTATAATTATCCAAAAATTACGGTAAGAAAAAAAGTAATAAAGCAAAACTCCCACATACATCAACACCAAATTCCATATGTTCGCAGCATCTTTTGTTATTCCTGTTTTGGCTTGCACAATAAAGAATTGCAGAAATATTTGTTAATGAGCAGCCATTACTTTTTGCTTCCATAAGCTAAAATATAATAAACTTTTTTTAAGTAGGTGGATAATTATAGTTACCGTAAGAATAGCTTTAAATTCATTTGTTTCATATTGGCAAAGATCTATACAATTTTTATCAACAAATCGTTTACAACATTGCTGAAAAACACTATTTGCTTTCCATCGAGATATACACGGAATGTAATTAGTTTCCGATGTTCCACACTAAAATAAATCACTATAACTTTTTTTTAAAAACTAGAAAACTATAGGTGCAAAAATTTCACAAAACAGTTTTTAATTTATTTTTAACCGCAAAATATACTGTAGCTTACCATTCCGAGCCTTTTATATCGTTGCGAAACTGTTAAAGTTTGGCCACCGGAAGATTTTGGACTTTTTCTAATTTCAGTTGGAGGCTTTGAAGTTGAACCAAATTTTAGATGATATTGTTCGGGACAGTGCTCAATTGCAATTGGCTGACACTGTAAAAAGCAATCACGAAGAAAATCAATATTACAACATTTTCTTATTGTAATTTTTCCACAATCATTATTACCCCAAACATTTTTATTTAAAATAAACAATACAAAAATTAGAAGGACATTCACTCTTTTCATTATTTGTTTTATTCAACAATAATGTTTTTACAGTCAAGTCATTTTAGAATAACTTTATAAGTACTGTCCTCGATTTTCAGGGTCAATCTTTTAATTATACTTTATTTCGAAAAAAGTGACATATTTTTATCGGTTGTATATGTGAGAGATCAGAATTATTTAGAGTATCAGAAGAAACAACAAAAACGAAAAAGAATAAACTGTGTTAAAAAAGACTTTGGTTGAAAATACACATAAACATTGGAATAAAAAAGTTGAAAAGAAAACGTTTAAAAATCAGTGATTTAATTTTGTTATTGCCAAAAATTATAAATTACATTATACAACAGCGACTAGGTTGTTTGCGACGATGGGGTACAACAGATTTTGTTGCAACTTCAAAAACTTCTCGAACTCCCTTAAATATACCGAATTAATCTTTTCAATTTAATTTTTCTTAAAACCTCTCGAGTTTTTGCTGAGCATTCAAGATAAGCAATTGCTCCAATTTTATGTGCCATTTGCATTCCTTGTTCAAATGTAGAGAATCTTGGAGGATCACGAGGATTTTGTTCAGTAGGAATGTCTTGAGCCAAGTTTTCTGCATCAATTGCTTCGCCTTCATGTCTCATATCTATTTTATTTCCGACTAAAACAATTGGAACATTTGGGCAAAAATGATTAATCTAGAAATTCTATGACTTAACATATAACTATAAATATAGTACCTCAGGATACCACTTTTCAGTGATATTGACAAGAGAATCTGGGGCATTAACACTAAAACAAATCAATACAACATCAGTATCTGGATAACTAAGTGGACGAAGTCGATCATAATCTTCTTGTCCAGCGGTATCCCATAAAGCTAATTCAACCTAAAATAATTTTAGAGATTTTTAGGAAAAATTTAAAACATTAGTTTACCTGTTTTCCGTCGCATTCAAAATCTGCAACATAATTTTCAAATACAGTAGGAATGTAGATATCAGGAAATTGGTCACGACTGAATACAATAAGCAAACATGTTTTACCACTTCCACCATCACCAACAATGACTAATTTTTTTCGCAAAACTTGAGCATGTGAGATTGGTCGATGATTCTGGAAGCACTGCATTTCTTTATTTCTTTTTATTTGAGGAAATAAGATTTATGTTTCGTTTACTTCAGACAAGCAAAAAACAATAAGAATAATGCTGAGAAGACAATATTGAAAAAAAACCCCAGGCGTTTCTTAATTATTGGCTAAAGGTTAATGATTACAGTGAAAAATAAAACAATAAAATAATGGGAGGGACTTTATGGTAAAAAGGGGCAAGTCCATTTTGTTGATAATATTTGTTCTATAATACCTTTCTGTTATTACAGTAATAATTATAAAAAAAATATTAAACTGAGCGATTTGTGCTAAATAATGAAATATTGTATTTACTTTTAAACTTATGTTTTACATGCATTTCCTTCACTGCCTTTACTTAAGTGATATAACTTCAAAATAAATCAAAAAATTAAAAAAAGTATTATTAATAAAATTCTAATTAAAAATATCAAATTAATATGCAAAAGCTAGTTTTAAAAAACAATAAAATTTAGGTTAGTAATCAATAAAACTTTTGCAATACAAATTTTGATTTAAAAATTAATATGAAGACAAAAGGGTATAAAGTTTGTAATAAAAATCTTACCAATGATCGCCTCCATCGTCGAGAATTAAATCGAGCAAAAGATCTCTTACAATGTGATTTTGATTTCATAATCCAAAGATAATTATTACAATAATAAAATGGGTATTATATTATAACTTTTATTCATTATACCATTTTTTCCTTAAAATCATGAAAGAAAAATAAACTCCTTTTTTATTAAAAAAAGAATGGAATTAAAAAGTATTAAAAAAGAGAAAAGATTTTTTTACCTTTAAGAAAAAGGAATAAAGTTTGTTATATAATATTTTCTAATCCCGTGTTTGTCTCACCTTTCTTTCAATATGTATTATTTTTTAACACCACGTTGGACATATATGTATATATCAAATTTAGTCAATACATTTTTTCTTCTTACTTTTTCAAATCCAAGAAATGTATTTCATTTGATTGCTTTTTATGATCTTTTTTATCAGATATTGCTTTAAAGAAACTGCAGTACAATCATTCGACATATCTGTAACATTATGTATCATTAAAAGCTTTTTTCTTGTAACAGAAGCTCATTTAAAATAGAATAAAAAGCAGAAAAAGTTTTATTTTTATTCAAACGGTAATTTTTTAATAAATTTATGATCAAAAATTTTATTTTTTTTTACAAAATTTAGCTATTTTTTAAGAAACTGAAAAAAAAACAATAACGACACATTACAAATAGTTTGAAAAAAATTTGTTTCCATTCTGTTTTTTTTGTTCTCATGTTATTGTTGGTCTTGATTCAAGCATTACTTGATAATTTCCCATGGTAAAGGGAAATGGAAAAAAGTGAGAAAAAGGGTCTTTTTTGTCAAAATAATTCCTTCAAATAAAAAGCTTTATTTGTAGAATTAAATATTGGCTGTAAATTGTTATTTGACTCAAATCAACAAAATACCGATATAATGCTGAATTTTTTAATATGAAGACGGATACTGTTTTGGATAATCCTTTTTCATTGTTATTTCGATTTTAGATAGATTGAACAAACATGCAAAACTGTTCATGTTTGCACAGATGAAAAAATCGCATTTGTAAAATTTTTATTTAAAAAAAAGAATTACATGGACTCATTTCTTCAGATCAAAGAATTCTTCAATCTGCAATTCTTTGATCTTTGTTAAAAAATAAGCGATAAATCTCAGTTAAACCTTTTTCTTATCCCCATACATATTTTTTCGACTCTTTTTTATTGGTTCAGAAGTAAAGCAAAAAAAGCTGTGAGAAAAAAAGCATAAAACGAAATTACCGTTTTCGCAAAAACTATAGAATGCAATTTTTTTGAAAGAAAAAAAAAACTTAAACTCTAAAATAAATCTAATTTAATATCGTGTTTTTTTCTTGTCTTTTCTTCGTCTTCACTCATCATTTTCATCCACTTTTACAAATAAAAATGAAACGGCCAAAAAGAGCCCCCATTACAGCTTCATCGACATCATAGGCGAAAAAAAACACAGAAAGAACGTATCAAGTAAATAGAACTTTATTTTTTTTTCAAAGAAAATAAAGTTCTTTTTGCTTTATTACAATGATAAAAACGATTTGAAGGTATGAAAATATTGTATACATAAAAAACAAATTCCAATTTATTTTATTTAGTTTCAAAAAAATGATTCATTCTTAACAAAAAGTAATTTTTTGCATCAATAAGGATTCCATAAATATTTTTAAAAAACGTAAAGATAAAGCTAAAGCTAAAAAATATAATAATAAAAAAAGAAATAGGATAACAATTTGTTATACATTACATGGCTGTGATTTTTATAGTTAAAACAATAACATTAATGCAAAAAGCAATTCGTTTTTCTTTTTTTCTTTTCAAAGGCATAAAAAAAAGTTAATTTACTCAATGCATAACAAAAACCAGAAGAAAAAAAGCTTGTTTAAAATCTTTGAAATTGAGCAAGGTTAACAGCGTGTATAAAAACAAAGTATATAGCAATGATGAAAAAAAGGTGGATAACAAAATTAAAATAAAGTTGTTTTTTCCACAAAAAGAAAAAATGAAGCACAATGCATTTTTCGTTTAAAAAATTTACAATAAACAGTACCATAAATTTCGAACACAATTTTTATATATTATTAATGTATATATATATAAAACAATAATAACAGCAACAAAGAAGCTAATTATCTCAAATTAGACTCACGTATTCGATCGAAATGTGATGATAATAAAATATACTTTTTTAAAAAAAGATGAAACACAATACGAAAGCAATACAGAAAGAGAAAACTTTTTTGCAACTTCAGGGATTACAAAAAAAACAATTACGCATTTAAACAATTATGAAAAAGATGGGATACGACAAAAGCGTCAGCAGGAATAATTAAATCCATGATGATGTGAGTGAGAGTAATAATAAACATAATAATAAAAATAAAGATGAAATGGCATTTTTATAAAAAATAATAATGTTAGAGCACCATATTTTGTATAATAATATATATGTTATAGAATGTCACAAGCTCTCTTCTTTTTCTTCTTTTGTTGCAAAGCTGCTTGAGTTGCCTTTTCAAAAACTTCTCGAATGCCCTAAAAATTTTAGAGTTAATATTCTGATTCAATACGTGTATTCTCAAATGGCTCTGTTGAAAGGTAACTACACTGTATAAACTAAAAATTTACATACTTCTTTTGTTTTAGCTGAACATTCAAGATATGCAAATGCACCGATTTGATCAGCAATTGCTTTTCCTTGTTCAGATTTAACTGGTTCTTGTTTGTTACGAGCAAGATCACGAATTGTTTGTGGATCATTTCTCAAATCTTTTTTGTTTCCAACAAGAATAATTGGAACATTAGGACAAAAATGTCGAACCTAGAAAAAATGCAAATTCATTTTTGATGCATTGTTTAAAAAAGGGGATTTACTTCAGGAGTCCATTTTTCAGGGATATTATCTAATGAATCAGGTGAATCAATGCTAAAACACATTAAAATTACATCAGTATCTGGATAACTTAGTGGACGAAGTCGATCATAATCTTCTTGTCCAGCGGTATCCCATAAAGCTAATTCAACCTAAAATAATTTTAGAGATTTTTCATATATTACAAGATAAAAAAAAAGGTTGTACCTGTTTTCCATCAACTTCAATATCGGCAACATAATTTTCAAATACAGTTGGAACGTAAACATCAGGGAATTGATCTTTACTAAATACAATGAGGAGGCAAGTTTTACCGCAAGCTCCGTCACCCACAATAACTAACTTTTTACGAATAGCTGCCATACTTAAAATTATATAAATTAGTTTTGAAAAAAATCAATTTCTTATACAAATTTTAAAGTCAACGAACTTCTACTGTTTCAATATATAAAAAAACGCGCAAATAAATGGAATAAAAGCAAAAAAATCTTTTTTTTTTCAGACACATTTCTCGTGATGAAATATAAAAAAGAGGCAAAAGGAAAAATTGTACAGGTTATGATGACTCATATCCCAATTTTTGTTTGTTGCTAAATATAGTTTTTCTTCAAACAATAATTTGAAAAAAAGAAGAAGGAACAATGAAAAACTTCTTTAAATTTAAAATCTTATACAAGCAAATATTACGCAATTAATAAATATATTAAAAATGGTAAAAAAAATCAATTTTAAACGATTAAAGTCAATAACGGAAAAAAAGGTGAAAAAATGAAAAACTCAAACCAAACGCAAAAATAAAAAAAAGGTTTTGAACACAATTTTGGCGCCAAATCCACTTTTTTGCATTTTTCTATTTTCAAAAAAGACGAAAAAAAGAAGCCCTAACATACATATATATTTATATATCATTGAACAAGTGAACGCTAATGAAGAAAGTCAATTGAAAATGATGACTTGTCTCTTAAGTCGTAGCAAATCAATATTACGAAGAGGAAGAAAAGAAGAAGAAGCAAAAACAAACACCTAATACTTGAAAAAGTCCCACATCATTTAATGCACACAATTTAGTAAATTGACAAGCACCCAACTAAAATTGACAACTGGTGTTTCTTCCAAAATGCCATTATTTTTCTTCCAATTTTTTACGCAAAAAATTCCTTCTTTTAAAAAATATAATCAGCATTAGCTAATTATTCTTTCATGCGCATTCATTAAAAATCATCAAAAATAGAGTTTAGTTTGTTGTTTTTTTTTCTTCGGTTTTTTGAAACAAAAATATTATTATCGATTGTTATTTTTTAAGACAAAAAAAAGCAACTTTTATTTAAGTTCGCATTTTTAAAAGCGGGAAAAAAATAGAGCATAGAATACATTGACACAAACATAGACTTAAGGCAATGTGCCAAAGAGCTTGACGATAGCAGTAGTATAACACACTCAGTTTTTCATCCAACCAAAAGAAGAAAGAAAGAAGAAAAAACGCGCATTAGAGACAAAAAAAAAAGCTAGGACAGCATCATTTTTTAAGGAAATTCATTTAGATAGCCAATGTCCGCACAAATAAAAAAAATGCGGAACAGAAGAAAAAAAGAGATATTTGAAGGCTTAACTCAAGCATGCTTTTTTCACCTCTTCATAAACGCGTCGATGGGGCAATCTTTTTATTTTTTTAAAGAGAGAAAGCTTACAAATTGAGAACAAGAACATATGCAGGAAGAACATTCAAAGTCTATTAAAGCTAAAGTTCTTTATGGCTGCAGGCAATAAAAAAACGAAAAAAAAGCTTTTACATGCATATCTATTTTGATAAAAAAAAGCTAACTAAAGTATTGGATATCAAGAAAAAAATAGAAATGTGAGAACTTTTTTTCTATGTAAGTAAAAAAATTGACTATTAAATATGAGAAGAAAAAATGAAGAAGAAGCAATGCCAAAAAATTTTTTTTTATATCGTAAAAAACGGGGGAAATAAAATTGTACAAAAAGTGATATATTTATGTATATATTTGGATAAATGTGTACAATATCATTTTTAACACAATATTAACGACCAAAAATGTATATGGCCGTTGGCTAAAATAACTGCGTGAATATGACCTTGAAAAAAAAATATTATTTTATTTTGGTCCTGCTGTGATGAAGATGAACAAAATTCCCGAAAAAAATATATAACCGCACAGCAACGATAGATAGAAGGGGGGAAAAACGAACATAGAGGGAGGAAAGAAGAAGGAAAAAGAGAGAAAGCAAAAAATTTGGTGGCAGCGTGAATCATTTTTTCTTCTTCTTCTTCTTTTTTCGGCTTACTGCCCGCCATTGTGTGCGCATACTGTGAAACATCTTCTTTTTATATTATTTTCCGCAGTTAGTATTCTCTCGTTGTAAGACCCCCTTCATAATAGTTAGTTTGTCGTTCGTTGTTTGTTCTGTATAAAAGAGTCGAAAATGAGGGAATTTTTTTTTGTTTAGACAAAAATCATCATTATATTTCTTGAACATTAAAAGACAAAAAATTCTCATCATTAAAAAAATTTTCATCCGCTTTCATTTATCTCTCCTCTTTTTTTAAAATTCCATTACTTTTAAAACTTAAAAAATGATGTTTCTTCTTTCTTTTTTTATATCTTTCATGATGAGTCTTTGGTACCGTCAACAAAAGATAAGAAACAATTTGCAAATTGCAACATAAAAAAAAGAGAGAACAGACAGAGTGCAGATGCAAAGGAAAAATAAAACATTAGCCATTTTTACGAAATTTTATTTTAAAATTGAAAAATAACATAAAGGAACAATGTGACGGAATGGAAGAATATAACCTTATTATACAGAGCTAAAAATATGGCAAACAAAAATAATAAATGAACACTTTTTCTGAAAAAAAGGAATAATTGACCAAAACATTAATTTTTAAGCTCATTTCTTTTTTTGGTTAAAAAGCAAACGAAAGGAAAGGAAGGAATTGTGGAATGATTATTTTTGAGCAATTTCTTTTAGGCATTTTGGGATGAAAAAAAAAATTAATACATAGCATTTGCGGTTAAAACGACCCGAGTAAATAATAAAACATAAATAATTAAAGGAAAGTTAACGTAATGTGGAAAAATTATCATTTACAATCCGTTACAATGGAATTCGAAAAAAATTGCCCAAGAAAGTTGAAAAAAATTGAATGAAATGAAGCCACTTTGCCAGAAAAAGAGTGGAGAAATGGTGTTCCGTAAGTGCACCATAACAACCGAGAAATTTTTAAATTGAACTTCTTTTTTTTCTTCCACTCTTTTTCTGGCAAAGTGGCTTCATTTCATTCAACTTTTTTTAACCTTCTTGGGCAATTCTTTTCAAATTCCATTGTAACGGATTGTAAAAAATTAGATTAATGTTTGAGATTAAAAAATATTTAACTGTTCTGCACCTAAACTTTAAAAAATATTTAAAAGTTTAGGCACTGGAAAAGGTGACTTAAAAATGATAAAATGGGTGTTCAAAATATAAATAATAAATTCATAAAATCGTTTTTGACGTTTCTTAATTTTTTAAAAAGGGGAGCCAAAACTATTTTTTTAAGTTATTTGAAAGTTAGAAAAATAATTTAAAAAACATTTGAAACTACAAAATAAATTACAGTAGACTTTTATATATAACACAAAAATTAAAAAGTCTACTATACTTAAGTTTTACATTATGTTCAAAAATCTTAATTAAAGAAAATCTCAAACGAAACCTATTCTTCAATGACAATATTCTCCTGCGAACGTTATATTTTGATAATAAGACACAATAAAAAAAATAACATTTACTCATAATCGTTTAAGAAGAATAAAATTGGTTTGTAGGTACTGGATTTGGAATGGCGCATGCAACTCGAAGATGAAGCTGTTCTCGAAGTTGATGATTTTCTTGTGCAAGAAATCGTATATGCGCCTCCAAGCTCATAATTTTTTGATCCTTTTCTTCTTCTTTTCGACGTCGGGCTTCACGGGAACGTTTTGCAGATTCATTATTTTTAACTCGTCGAGCTCGGTATTCCTTAAAATGAAGAATGAGATAAAAAAGGGTTAAAAAGGCTAATGAAAGATAAAAAAAAAAGGGGTACAAACTTCTGTCTTTTCTTTTTCCGGAACTTTTTTTGGTTCTTTCTTTTTGATATTACTTGGTGGATGATTTGATGATGAAAGTGTTGAAGCGGATCGTTGTGGAGTATGCAAATTTAAATATTGAGCATATGCAAATGCATATTGACGTTGTTGAAAATCTTTTGCATTCTAAAAATTATTAATTATGGGTTTTCATATTTTTATAAATTATTAATCAAAAACAAGAAATTGCAGAATTTATAAAAACGCTTTTTTTTAAATTTCCAAAAAAATGTTTAACAAAACAGAGAGCATGAAACCAAGATTATAAAATTATTTAAAACCAAAAGAAGTTTTGAAAAAGCTAATAGGTGAGGGATAAATATCGTAGAAGGAAAATGAAAAAAAATGAAAGTAACACTTAATTTTTGTAACAAACATAAACAATTACTTACTTCATCAGCTTTATATCCATTATGAAAATTGAATTGAATTGAATTTGATGTTGCAGTTTGGGGGCTGTAGCTATTTATTGGATCAACTCCAGGCCAAACCATGTGCATAATCGTAAATGGCAATCAACTAAAAAAAACTTCTGTCTTTTTTAACGCTTTTATCAACATTTTTACAATCACGCGATAAATCATAAAAGCTTTAACAACTATCACATCATAAAAATCATGACTGCTATATTTCTTATTAAACTATCTACAAATTTAAACATTTTCCATCTTTGGTCACGACCCTATCTCAGGGTAAATCCACACTTTTTGCGCAATGTTCAGGACAAAAGCCAAAGGAAGAAAGAATGGAAAAAAAAGTTGGGATAAAAAAGTTTTTCCCACCTATTTTCTTTAAACAATAATAGGTAAAACTAAAGTACGGCACTCATTGGCCATTGATGAGTCTATAATGATTATTAGCAAAAAATAGAAAAAAATGCAAGTGGGATGCCATACAGTTCTTTTATGAGGACACTACTCTCATTGGCTAAGAGGCGGTAACTTTGAAGATTTTTTTAGCGCGCATGACCTCAGCAGGGCGGCATTCTTCTTCGGCATCGGTGTCTTTGTTTTTTTTTGCGTAACAGAAAATGAAACGTTTGGCCTGAGATGAACATTTGCGCAGGGGAAAAACTATAGGTGAACAACAAACATTTTTTGAATTTTTTTGAAAAAATTGGATGGCAAAAAAGTCTTTGAAGAATGGAAATAACGGAAACAGCGGCTAATGTTAAAAAGGGCTAAAAGAATTTTTAAAAAAATAGTTTATTTTAGTTGGTGGCGCCTTTTGTCGTTCGCTTTTTTTGGTCATTTCCAAACAAATAAATCAGTTATTGCTCTTGCTTTTTTGTGTTTATTAACTAAAATTGAAATATTTATGCACAAATATTGGCTTGTATTATAGAACAATGGGATTTTAATAACGCATGAAATTGTGACTTTTTATTACTACATTCACAGTAATCATATGTAAAAAACTTAACATACACACCATATTATAACCCTGATTGTAATTTTCTCATCAACAGTAGCTAATGCTTTCCGTTTTCCTTTCAAATTTTTTTGTGTGTTTTTTCTTTCATTTCTTTGACCTTACCGATCACAAAAAAGCATCTTCCTTTTCCGATGATTGCGCAACCAAGAGCGGCCTTTTTTCTTTTTGCATCTGCCAAACTACTATGTCCCCATTTTCAGCTTTTGCTGTGGCTACAGTTGACTTTCACTCTTTTTTGGAGTTATCGCATGATTATTACTTTGATTCGAAAAATCAATTTACCTCCCTTTAATTAGGGTAACTGGGTTTTTTTTGGCATCAAAATTTTATTTCAATTTAATTTTTTTACAACAGTAAAGAACTTTAATATGTGAAAAAATGCCAAACACAAAAACGAACCTCTGCTGCTCTTTTTTTATTCTCGGCAAAGATTTATTTACAATAAGGCAAAGTAGCAGACGATTAAACAAGTGACGAAGATAAATCACATTAATTATTTATGTGGAAAAGCGTAAACATTTTTTTTTCATACTTTAAAATTAATAATTTGAAAATAAAAATAAAAACAATGAAAAATGTTTTCGGCTGCATAGCACCTTGTTCCGAGATTTAATTATGCATTTAAATTATATATGCCTTCGAAAACAAAGTGCCTACGCAACCGTAAAATATTTTTTATAAATTTATAGGAAATTTGAAGGCGCTGTAATAATATTATATGTTGCCACCATTCATTTTGTTGAAAATGAGAAACATACATTCAAACACAATTCCTTTTTTTTAAGTCATCACTTTATTCAAAAAAGTGGTTTTTCGCAATTCCTTGAAAAAGCACTTAGTAGTTGATCCATTTCATTCAAACAACAATAACTTTGTTTTCTTTGCAATGATCTGTCTTTTTCTTCTTCTTTGCGCATATATTTTAAATTTTGTGTACATTATTACTTCAATTGTTATTGACAAATACTTTTTTATTATGTTTGGGTTTTTTTGTATTCCATATTTGTACGTTCCAAATTTTTTGAGATTTACAAAAATGAACCAATTTTTTTGGTTTTTACAATCCCTTTTAAAAGAAAACGCTGCAAAATTAAAATGGAAAAAATGCCAAAAATAGAAACATGTGGAACACAGATTTATTACAACTCCAAAAAAGCTCTAAAAATATGACGTTTTATTATGAATATAGATGAATTAATTAAAGCTGCACACTAAAAACTTTTTTTGCTAAAAAAGATTGTTGTCTGATTTTTTGTTTATGCAATGGTATCCAAGGTAACCAAAATATTTTCTTGAAAAATATGCTTTTTATATTTCTGTGTTACTGCTATATATATTAAGGACAAGGCTTTTTTTGTAAAAAATTTAAAAATGCTTACACAGCAGCAATCTCGTGCCACTTATCATATCTCCGGCAAAATAAAAGATTTAAAGATAAATTAAGTTTTTTTACATTTTTCGTTCGTTTAAAAAACTGATGCTTTTTTAGAGTACAGCTAGAATTTATCGGTGCCGCATTTGGAAATCTACCAAGTTTTAACAAATTTACTGAAAAAACTTTTACACGTCCAACATCTGGAAGTGGAATTGTATCAGAGCCAAATAATAGAGCATTTGAAACAAAAACAATTTCATGGCAACAAAAAATTCCCCATCCTATGGTAAGTAAAAATTTATCAAATTTTGATAACCTCAAACGAAAAAAACATAAAACTTCTTTGTAGGAAATAAATCAAAATACGTTAAGAAGAGTCGAAGAAGAAAATGTTGAAAACGAAAATGCAACTGAATTGGCGCCAAGAGACTTTCAACCAACTCGAATTTTTACTTACATTGAAGGGGAGCAACAAAAAGAAAAAGATGTATGACTTTGTTTTTCACTTTTTTTCCCTGAGATGCTAGTATTTTGATACATTTTAGAAAGTTATCGATGAGAAGGAACACTCTTCGACAATTCGACAACGAAAAATTGTCCCAATTAGGTTAGTTTAAAAATTTATAAACTATTTTGCCATTCTAAAAAATTATCTTTTAATAAATAATGTTTTGAAACAGTTATAGAGTTCTATAAACTCACTTTCTGAAATTTTTTTCAGCAATTTTTCCATCAAAAATCCGGTCAATAATTTTCCAACACTTACACGACGTCAACAACATCGCTCGTTTGCATTTGATCAACAATCAATGAAAATTATGAGCTATTTTGGTCCATTAAATGAGACAAGGTTTTAAATTTTTCAAAAAAATATAAGTATAAAATTTTTTAGTGAAAATTATGACAAATCTGATGAAAAAGAATTATGCAAAATAACCGTAACCAATCGAAAAGAGATAACATTTGAACCAGATTTAGGAACAAGAAGAATTGAAACAAGATATGGAATTTATCATGTGACAATAGAGTTGCCCGATGAAATCATTTTTCATTCATTGGATAAACCTCATACTTTTGATCATACTGATGAAAATGATGGAAAAGGTATAGAAGAAGATGCGGCGGCATTTATATTACCAAATCCAAAAAGGATTTGGATGCATTATCTCATTATTATTGGTTTGTTCTTTTATGATCTGACTTTTAAAAATGCTTTTTACAGATGAAGCAATAGATTTTCCTCATAATGGATTATATATTGAATATAAATTTCAACTTCCATCAAACGTTAAATTCACAAAAAATTCTGAGCAATTTTCTCATGGGCGAACACAAATTTGTTTTATGAAGGAAGAAAATACTGTAGGTTAAAAAAATTATTTTTATTATTTCTAAAAAATTATTTTCAGAATGATGTTGCAAAATTTTCATACCCAATTGAAGTTACGTTAGAATTTATGGAAAACGAAAAATCAGATGACATACTTAAATGGCCACAATTGTTATGTCGGGTAATATCAGAAGATTATTGGCAGCGATCATATGTTAGCGGTTATTCTCAATTATTATTACCATTGAATATTGGTGCAACAGAATATAGAATACCATGTTGGAGAACAGCAGATTTGACAAATAATGTTTCAATAATGCGTGATTATTTCTTAGGACAACCAATTTCGGTGCAGTCTTTAGAGAATCTTGGAATTAGTGATTCAGCAGTTGAGAATGTAAGCTATTTACTGAAATCTTTATTTACAATTTTACATTTCATTTATTTTAGTCAATTTGTAATGTTGGAATTCAAGCACAAAGTAGTGGAATGTTAACATTCAAAATTCAAACAATTCGTCAATCTCGTCAATTTATTTCAAAAGATATTCTTCGTTCATTACAATATGGTAATCTATTAGCTAAAGTTGGATTGGATGGTACATTACATTGGAGAATAATGAAAGTTTTAATGCAATTTGAAGAAGCTCGTCGACAACTTTTAAAATTACGTTCCTAATTCTATAATTATTAAATTCCATTTAAAAATATATTTGTACATATTTGATATTAGCATTTATAATTATAATGCATTGCAAATAGTTCATTTTAAACGCGCTATTTGCAACATTTTATAATTAGAAATGTTTGAATACCAAAAAAAGATCATATTCTGATATATTTAAAACTTGGATTGTTATTTTAAATAAAGTTGGAAAATTTAATATCGAAATTGTAAAAATAAAATTTAACCTCATTTTTAAAAGTAAGTTTATTTATTGAATTTCATCGACTTTACCGAACTTTAAAATATATTGTAATAAAACGAAAGAAATAACATAACGCAAAAAAAATAAAATTACGCAATAATCTTTTGTTGCCATCTAAAATATAAATTATTAATTCGTTAAAAAAACTAAAATGGCAAAAATACATAAAGTTATTAATATATATTAACAGTCATTTTTACTAGCGAATTCTGGCCCTAATTATAACGCTGCATGGATAAAAACGATAAAGATTAAGCTTTTTTACTATTTTATAATCACTTTTTAGTTCGCCGATAGCCTTTTTTAACGCAGTTTTTATTTTAAAGATCGAATGCAGTTGGGCAAAAAAAATGTTTTTAGCGATAAAGCTTTTTTGTAGTGAGATTGAAAGCAATAACAGAAGACGACGGAAAGCTTTGCTACCCGTCGTTCAGTCATTTTCAATGACGTTCATGCCCCATATATTTCAAAATAAAGATGTGCGAAATTTCTTACATGCCCCGATTTTCTTGCAAAATAGTTCTGTTAATGTTAATGTTACAAAAACGTTTCTTTTTAAATGTACAAGTTAATTTTTAACACAAAAAAATGAAATAAATATATTTTTAAAATAGAATTGATGGGGTTGTTGTTATAGCAGATTGTAATTTTTGTTCAACTTCTTGCTGT
>JAQIXH010000034.1:0-31770 GCA_034700145.1 Panagrolaimus detritophagus
CTCTTTTTAAGTCTGCTGCTTGCAAAAAAACACCCAATATCCAAATATATCTCTGATCTACCAAAATAATTCATACTTCAAATTGACTAAGCCATACTAAAATCAATAATATAAGCGTTATTTTTCATAATCACGTGCCAAAATGATGGGTGCTTGTTAACATTGGAGTATGAATTATTTTGGTAGATCAGAGATATATTTGGATATTGGGTGTTTTTTTGCAAGCAGCAGACTTAAAAAGAGACATTAAGTTTTCTTGAAACTCTTTTCTTATTAATATGGCTTTAATAAACAATCAATTGTGCAAAAAAAAAAGTTGCGACTGGTTTACATTTTAGAAAAAATGGCGCGAAAATTCAATATAACCCGGCCTTGCAAAACCACAAACGCTTAGGGTTAAAATAGGGATAACCCTACCCTACCCTCTCTTTCTTTTTTACTTTGTTATACACATTTTTGTCTTTTTTGACCCTAGCATGCAAGGCCGGGAAGAAGACAGACAACAAAAAAAAGAAAACAATTTGCAAAAGAAAAATTGGCGCGACTACTTGTAAAAAAAGTATTGATTTTTTATGGAAATAGTTATGGGGAAATATCCGACACGCAACGCCAGCTCTAAATTTTGCATTGAATTTTCTAGCAAAATTCGTGAATTGCAACGAAAGAATAAAATGCACTGAGTAAAAAGAGAGAAAGCTGGACACAGCATGCTGTTTGTTGCGCTTTAAAAATGGTCTTCTGAAAGTCAGAAATTTTTCACCAGGTCAGATAAAAAAAGTCTTAACATTTTGTATAACTCGATGAGACTAGCAACTTTAGAAAGTGCTCAATCTCTTCTCGATCATGTTGCAGAAAAATGTCGTGCGGTAGGATTGCATATCAATGTCGACAAAACCAAATGGATGTCTAATGTTCTTTATCCTAATGAAATTATATTGCTCAATGATGAAGAAGTCGAAACGGTAAATGAATTTATTTATTTCGGACAACTTGTGAAATGGCCATCTCAACCTGGAAGATTTAAAATCTCAAGAAGAATATGTTCTGGGTGGATGCTTTCAACAAAGCAGAGAAATTATTAATTTTTCGAAGAATACCTGCTAATTTGAAAAGAAAATATTTCAACCAATGCATATTTCCTGCTATGTTATATGAGTGTGAAACTGGTGCTTAACAAAAACTGAAGAAACAAGATTTGCAGTAGCTCAACGCAAAATAGAAACAAGGATGCTAAATGTAAGACTATTAGATCAACATTCTCGTGAATGGCTCCGTGAAAGAACTCAATTAAAAGATATCGTCCAAGCTGCTCGTGAAAGAAAATGGAATTATCTTCAAAAACTGATGGCACTTCCTGATGATCGCTGGAATCGAAAATTGACTGAATGGACTCCAAATACCCGTCGTCCTGTTGGAAGACCGCCTACAAGATGGATGAATGATTTTACAAAATTCACTACCAAAAAATCTAATGAATTATTATCACTTTCTTTAACTTATTTTTGGTGTTGTAATGTGTCCCCTTTCGTCCTCCGTGACAGATAAAAGGTTTTAAATAAATAAATAAATAAAATGATAAGTTTTCTGGATGTTCTTGTGAAGTTGTCGGGAACGATGATGATAAGGATCCTTATGTCATTTTAATACAAATAACGTGTTATAAGCACTATTAGCAACATGTTCTCACACACGGTGTAATCATGTGAGCTCATAATGAGATCATATATAGTGATTTGTCCGCTGCATTACCAACAGGGGTGTGCGTTCGGACATTCTTGATTGACTTTGACGACAGTTTGTTGGTTGCCAATTGAATTCTTGACCGGTTAACGTTTAACCGAAGAAAACAAAAAATGTGTTTTTTTCACAAAAAAGACTACTGTGGACTTTTAATTTAGTTTATAACCTCTTAATTTTTTTTTATTTGTTATTAATTTTTTTAAATTAAGTTATTTTAAAGTTTTTAACCAAAAGAAAAATTGATTGACCGTGCATTTTTTCAGTCAGTCATTGACTGATTGAAAAACACTTTGCCAAAAAAGGTTAAGTCAAGAGTCACGACTCAACCAAAGAAAAAAAATTAAATCAATGACTGACCGAACGCACACCCCTGTTAACCCGTCAAATAAAATCCACGTCTGTTTTTTTAGAAATAAAAAAAAAGAAATTTCTAAATAAAACTTTTTTTTACCGAGAAAAAGAAATTCTAGAATTTTTACTTTGAAAAAAGCAGACGTGGATCAGGACTTTTTCTTGAGATACCCTGATGTTAATATGTTCCCTTTTAGCTAGGTTTGAAAAAAATTTTTTTTTGTTAAAAATGTTTGTTAGGTATTTAAAAAAAGATTCCCACTTTTATTTTTTTTATTCCGGCTCTTTTTCGCCATTCCAGTCAACTGGAGTGTTATTCCACTACTCTTTTGTGCTTCTTTCACTTGTGTGTTCTTTGATAAATTCAATATTTTGTAAAACGTTCAAGTTTATTACATCAGTAATAAGAAATATTAGAATAAAATAAAATGCTACTCGTTTGTCCTTTATGTGTCAACATTTTCATAAAGAGCTAAAAACATGAGAATTATATTTAAAAAAAGACAAGAGATCGATAAGAAAATATTCAGTGTTACCAGACTTATTTTTGGCATTTCACTGTTAGAACCCGCTTCAAAATTTTAAAATATATAAGGCGTGCCCTGACAAGTACCAGTTTACCCTAAAAAGGCCTTGTAAAAATAAAAAAAAGTAAAAAAAAAGTAAACACATTCTATCATTATGAGCCCACAAGGTTAGATTCTTAATATTTTAAAAGTGAAAAAACAAACGTTTAAATTATTCGCAAACAAAGACTTGAAAAAGAGACTGATTACAACAAAGTGAGGATTAGATGAGGAATTCATTTTTACAGCTAGAAAATTATTCCTTTGATAAACATGTTATTGGTTCGAAATAAAATACTTAAAAAACAAAAAGGATAAATACACTTAACAATAAAACTAAAACCAAGAAGTAAATACCAATCGATCTTATATTTGTTGAGACACCCGAGAAAAGATAATGAGATTTATAAATGCAAGTTAAATTTGAAAAATTTGTGAATTATTCCTGTGTAACAGTTGTAAGTCAATGAAGAGCATCAAAATATTTTTGTTGTTATTTCAAGTCAGTAATCTCAGGCGGTTTCGATTACAGCAGCAGATGATGAATTGCTCTAAAAATTTAATTATTTTAAACTCGAAGATGTTTTTAAGGTATACCATATGTGAATCGGTTTGCCGTTGACGACGTGATGGATCTCGTATTCTATCAATCACGGAAAAAAATGGAATTTCGTAAGCGTTATCAATTTTTCCAGGCACCACGTTTTCTTCAAGCCATAAAACAGCTTTGATTATGAGTAGTTGACTTAATACAGAGTTACGTCGTTCACGATATGTATCGATTTCACACAAAGAATGATATAAGCTGTAAAAATTGATAATACTAAAGCGTTTTAGAAAACCATAACATACGTAAAGATGAACACTGATAAGAAGTAAGCGAAGAATACATCCACAGTGTAGTGAGTTCGACTAATAACCATACAAATCGTCCCAATGCATGCACAAATACCAGGAAAATATCGTAAATATTTCTTATTATCCGGGAGATAGTAACTGACTGTTAAAAAGCTTAACACCATTATTAATGTATGACCGGAAAAGAGGAGATCTCCACATAGCATTCTGTCTTCAATGTCCTAAAAATTACACTTATAGTTGTAAAGATTACGAAACATTTTAGTTTACTTGAAATCCAACATGAATAGTTTGTTCCAAAAGTCTGGAAAGATAAACTTTCCAAGTCCTTTCAGTGACATTCAATTGTCTACGACATCTCTCATCATTATCAATATATCCTGGTGGTAACTGCGTACAAAGCATTGACAATGTTCTCAAGGTGTATAAAATTCCCACAATGAAGAACGCTCTACGTATAACAATATGGCGATTCTTATGAAAAACAAATATCGAAATCATTGAAAGAGCACACATCGTTACCATTAAATCGCCAACACGTAATGCCCATGCTTGTTGGGGAACAAATGAAAATATTGCATCTGGTAACGGAGTCCTGAAACGCTAAGGTCAAAAATTAAAACAAACGCAACAAGACTGGACAAAGCGTAGATTTGAATTTTTTTTGCAAAAACGACTTCGTTAAAATTTGTTGGACACAGGTAGGGCTGTCAAATTTAGATCTCCCGGGAGATCTCCCACTTTTTGACGAAAAATCTCCCAAAATCTCCCGCAAAATTTTTTATTGAGGACACAATTTTCTTTTATTTTTCCGGTTTATTTTGTGTTTATTAATTAGAAAACATAAAAATCCTTAAAAATAGCTTAATTAATGTCGTATATAACATTTTTTTTATGGTTGATGGATGTATTAAAGAAAAATTCTCTTTAAAATTTTCTTTAATGGATGAAAGCACCCTTTTTGAAAAATCGGGAGATTTTGGGAGATTTGCGGGAGATCTCCCGGGAGATTAAACAGCCCTAGACACGGGTATGAAATAAATAGCAGAACATACCTTCCAACAATATCATGAATGTAAGCAAGTGCAGCCCAATTAGAAACGCCAGCTATTGCCAGAAAAATTGTAACTACTGCAATTTTATGAGGTTCTGCTGGTAAATCAGCACCCATCTGGGACGGACACGGTATATAACCGTCTAAAAAGAGGATATTAAATACCAACTTTAACAAGACAGATTTAAAAAACCAATATACCATCAGGATAAAACATTTTTAAGGTAGTTAACAAAAATTAGTTCTTAAAAAATTTGGAAGGTTGAAAGCAGAAATGAGTAAATTACGGAATAAGGAATGATATTATCAGTGCAATTTAGAGAGGCAAAAAAGAAGAAAACTCTCTAAAAAGATAAGTCACACGGATAGACGTTTATAGTGTAACATTGTCAAAAGTAAAGACAATATGATAAGGAAATTAGACAAACTAATCTTTTGAACAAAGAAAAAAGTCCAAGTTTGACTCCATTTAACATTTCCGTAGGTATAAAAAAAGGCAAATTGAATGACGTCAGGTTTAGGTACGAGAAAAAGTTAAGTCTTTTTACATAGTGGTATAGTGGCTAAAATAAAAGGAAGAAAATGCGAACACGATTGTTATAAATGAGTCAGTGAAAAGTGAAGCAAGTGCTGCACAAGAAGCCAAAAAATGGAACAACTTTGTGAAGGGATAAGCGAAAAACCGATGAACAAATGGCATGCTAATCATGAACAATTGGTATATTACCATCTTTGAAAAAATGGTGATCGACACTGCGTAAAAAAAATAAAAAAAATTTAATGGATTTAAATAAAGAAGGAAGAAAGTCACCTAAAATAAAAACTCTTTGGCTGTATCCATTTTTTTAAAATTTTTTTTCTAACTCACATCTAAGGAATAAAAAATTTATTTTTTGCAAGAAACAAAAAAAATCAACAGTCAAATAACTGCAAAAGTAACCAGCTTAAAAACCGAAAACGTCGCTTTTTCATTTAAGTATGTTTAAAACAATCAAAAGAATTAAAATTTGCTAAATTTCTTTGAAGAATTTTTTTCGTTTATAAATTAAAAATTAATATTTATTTCTTCATATAAAATAGACGATTTAAGTGTAAAAAGAAATTTTTTTTGTAAACCGCTAACAGAATTTTTTTGTCTTCTGAAAACTAAAGCTTCTTAGTTAAATGTAGAAGAGGTGATTGTAAAAAAGCGAGGATATCAAACAAGTATGTAAATAATTTTGTCATCAAAACTTAACACGTGGAGGAAGAAGGAAGAAAATAAGGACATCAAACAAAATAGTTTTTTTGGAAACTTTTTTTAATAAAATAATATTTTTAAAAAATAGAACAAAAATAATTTAACGTCGGAGAAATATTTGTTTTATATTAAAATGAAAAAAATGAATTGGTTTCAACTATTTCCATGAAATTCTTTTTCAGCATTAGACCAGCTGTGCTTAAAATTGTTAGCCAGTTTTTTTCTCATCAGTTTTTTCTCTTTAGCCTATTTTATTTTGAATCAACTAAAAACGACGAGGAAGTTTTCTTAAAGGGAGAAAGATTGAAAAATTTTTTTCAGGTATTAGTATGTGACACTATCAAAAAAACTTCAAAGATCTTTGCAAAGATAGAAAACACATGTTGTTTTTAAAAAAAGAGAGTCAAGGTTTTGTCTTAATAGCTATTAATTTTTCTTTTGTTTCATATGAAAAAAACCCTCAAAAAAAGACTTATCAAACATTTTATAGATTTCAAAAAAATGATTCAAAAAACTTAGACCAATGCCAAAAGCATTTGAGATTTATCGGTTCTCCCATTTTAGGAGAAAGGATCAAAAAGCAAAGACAGCTTTCTGTTTGTATTTTTTTAACATTGTTACTAAATTCCTGAATGTGTTTGTTTTAGTTCAAACGAGTTTGACAAAATAAGTAAATAAAAATCTGTAACAAATTGAAAACAAATGGAAAAAGTAAAATACAGAAATCCAATAAATAAACTTGTGAAAAATTTAAAAAGTAGTAAAAAACCGAATGAGGGTTGCAGAGAAAAATGTTATTTAAAATGTTTTCCATGTTTAAGGATATTTCACCTTCTTTTAAGGAAACTACTGGGATTAGTTAAGCCAAGGATGAAACATTAAAGTTTTGTTTATGCTTCAATGGTTTTACAAAAATAAAAACAAAATGCATAGAATCTTTAAAATTATAAAATTGGCATTAAAAGTAATTTTCGGAATTTTCAAGATTTAACCTTTTTTATGACGTAAAGTTCACCTTGACGAAATATTTTTTAAATTACTAAATCTTACGAAAGCCGAAATCGTCAAACAAAGATAAAGAAAATGTATCCTAAAATATGTTTTTTGTAAGAGCTTTTGCTTGGTTACTAAAAAACAAAACGTGATTTATCGTTTAGTTACGTAAAAAAAGAGTGAACAAAAAATAAAACGACGAAACATGAATGAATATTTTATTTTTTCTTTCTTTTTTGGGTCATGAGCGAAGCTGAAACTTTTTTGACCATAACAACCAAAAAAGAAAAGGAAACAAAAAAATGCAATGAAAATTCTGAGAACGAAAGAGGGATAAAAGTTTTGAAAATGCTAAAAATGGAAAGTCTTTGAAAAAAAATGAAGGAAAAGCGCCGGAAAAGGCGACATCCTGAACGCTCATTGCAAAAAGGAGGCCAAACACTGATGTAATGCTTTTATCTTTTTTTCGCAAATTTCATAGTTTGTCATTGAAGATTCGAAACAGACGTCAAAAAAAGTCTATAAAAATGTTTTTGTTGTTTTGGATGAACTAATTGATGACAAGAGAAAAATCACTTAAAAATACGTAACAAAAAGGTAAAAAATCAAAAGGGGAAACGACTTGAAAACGTAAGAATTAATTAGAAGAAAAAAATGAGTCAGGGTTTTTGAAATGAAGTTTAAACGATTATTGGCTTGGTATGATTTTTTTTGAAGAAGAAGAAATAAAAAATTCACAGTGACAGGTCAAAATTGAAAGATCTCGCACGAAAATAATAAAGTCAAAAAAATATAAGCTCCCTCCAGCAGAGCACAGAACAATAATAATAAAAAAACGTGAATCATCGACATCTTTTTGTCACAATAGAGAAACGAACAAGAGACATGAAATAAACAAACTGGAAAAAAGAAAAACTTTTTGTCACAAATATTTTTAAAGGAAAAGTTTGTTGTTTTTAAATCATACCCAAAAGAAAGCTCAAAAATTTTATGACAATGGGGGTGGTTTTTGGAATAATAGCAAAGAAAGAGATATATAATAAGTAAATCATTTTTAACATTTGAAAAATAATTGTTGCGTGTACATGTATGACAGCTGTATTTGATTATTTTGTCATAATGAAATGTTTTAAAAACCTCCTCTTCTCAATTAGTGAAAAACTGTGAAAGGATGAATCGATTGAAAGAAATATACGTGATTTGGGGTTTTGTTAAAAGTAAAGTATCACATTATTAAATGTAGGGGTGGCACAATTTATATTTAAACAATAATTTTCTTTTGATCAATTGATTCTAGATTTTAAAGATAAGCAATAATTTATGGTCTTCTATTCGTAACAAGGAAAACTTAAAGAGAGCTGGCGGATATAAACACATTTCTTTATACGCATTTTAAATAGTTTAAGAAAAAGTTGACGAAAATTCGATCCAGTGGAGAAAAAAACGTAAAAAATGACAAAGAGAAAGCAGATGTTGGGGCAAAAATTTATTTAAGCTAGTAAAAAACCTGACGCGAGCTTTTGTTTGTTTTTTTTACTTTTTTCTTTGCAAAAAAACAATAGTTGTTTTTGGCACATTTTGGGCTTGAGGTTAATTTTTTGGTACTTTTATTTATGGCAACGCCAACAAAATTTTAAAAGGGGAAAAATGATATATTTATTAGTGTTTTAAAAGACAAAAAACATATTGTAATTACCTTTTATTTTAAAAGATAAAAAATAAGACTTTAAAATTCAAATTTTATAAACAAAAAATAAATCTTACCACTGTCGTCACTTCTTGAATTAGATCTCATTAAAGGTCGCTGCATGTTTTATCAAAAAAAAGGATATCTTCGGAGAAACTAATATCAAAAAATGGAAAATAAATATATAATCATCAAATTTTTTTTTCTTAAAAACTAAAAATAACAAAAATACGCTGCGTTGAAGTTTAAAACATAGTTTTTCCAGCACATTTTTTTGATAAAAAGAATTTTTTTTGTTGAAATGAATAAATAAAGGTGAAAACGGAAATGACTATTTTAAATTTTGATGACACGCGTGAGACAATGAAAAGTCGGCCAAAAAAACTTTTTTTCAAAATCACAATTTTTTTATTGTTGCTGGTGTTTCCTCTCTTCCTTTTTCTTCTTCTTAATGGAGGAATATTGATCATATTTTTAAAATGAAATTCGAGAAAGAACATGAAAAAAGGAGAAAAGAATGCCTTATGAGCCGTTATTTATGAGGATAAAACAATGAAATCAATAATAAAAGAGTAATAATAAATAAAGATACAAAAGTTAGGAAGAAGAATAATGAGTTTAATGACACAAAATTTGCAAATACCTACCATAAAGCGGTGATTTACATTTTATTCTTTCCCATATCGATATAATTGTCCTTAACCGTATTAGCCTTGGAAATGTTGGAAGTAAAATCCGCGGAGGAGAAATTCTCATGACTACAACTGAAAACAGAATAAACAGGTGATGATACTTTTTTCTTCTTGTTGGAAAAACTTAACTATAATAATATTACTTAGTCAGCGTCTTTCCTCAGTTAGATTATAATATTATCAAACATAAAACAGAAAACATAGCAATAAAAGCTTTGAGTGACGATTGTCTACTTTTTTACTTTAGCCTCACCTTTCTTTTTTATTTTTCTTTACTCTTTTTTTTCTTCAAACGTGTGCACACAGTTAATCAGCCCATTCCATATTTTATCGATATCAAATGCTTTTAAAACATTTCATGTGCTTTTAAGGTATCTTTTTGAAAAGAAAAAAATACGAGGGACTTTCAGGTAATTTGTGAAAGCAATTTTTTTAAAGCTGTTTTTTATGCTACGGAAAGCTACTTTTTTAAAACTCCAAAAATTTGAAAGAAAATATATTTGTTGCATTTTTTTTCTTCTGATTTTGAAATAACCCAATTAATAATAATAATTGGCGGATCTAATATATATCTTTTTGACATGATAATAAAATACTTGTTTTAATCTAGAAACTGAAAACAATGAGGATATATACGTGGCGGATGAAAGTGAAAAAGATGTCTATTATAAAAATAAAAAAAATTATTTTTTGAATTGAAGATGATGAAAGAACATTTAACTGTTCTTATTTTATTAATAATTTTTGTTTTAAGCGGTTAGTTATCTTACAATTTTTTGCATAGTCAATAATGATTTAAGCTAAATTTAGGATTAGCTTTAACAACCAACGATAACGTTAATGATGAAACTGCGCATAAAATTCATTTGCAAAATGTTATTGCTGTAAGTGTTTTTTTTTAAAATTATTACTGTTTTTTGATTTCACTTTTTGAGAAAAAAAAAGTTGGTTTTTCAGGATCATGTTTCATCAGTGTATAATTTAAAACAGAATAGAAAACTACATTTTTCAAGACGTCGAAGAGAGGATCCTGAAGTAAGTGGACTTGTTGATCTTGTTTTATCTATTTTTGTAAATCAACAATCATATTTATAGATTAACAAATTTTTGTCAGCAAATGAAGCCGTTCAACATTGGCTTTTGGAAAAATATTCTTCAAAGCGTGATTCTCATAGAGGTGGAAGTAAAAAACCATCAATTGATTTTGATGCTGTAATCGAAGAAACCATTCCCTTTAACAGTACTGATTATGCTGCATAAATTTTACAAAAAAGATTTTCAAAAATTCGTAACTTTATTAATATACTGTTTTCTTTTTATTATTTTATTAAAACAAGAATAAATTTTAACTTTTTACAATTTAAATTTTAACAAAAAGAACCCGCTTTTTTGTATAACAATATTATTATACTATCTGCTTTTTTACTAATGAAATATAGTTTAGAGCATAACAGTTGTCGAATTTGCTTCAAGCCAAAATTCAGCTGCGTCCATGTTGAATACAAAACTTGCACAAAAATAATTGTATACAAGGATTAATGTGCAAGTTCCAATCGAAACAAAGAAACCAGATATCATCTACAAATTTAATAAAATTATGAATGCTTATAAAATTAATTTCGCTTACCATATCGCTAACTTTTAATAAACCACTTCCAAACGCGATTGCATTTGGAGCTGAAATAGACGTTTATTACAAAAATCAGCATAAAAAAGTCTATTATTATACCTGTGCCAACTGGTAACATAAAAGCAAAGCTGCATCCGATTGTAACAGGCAACATCAATGTTAAGGGATGAATATGAACTTGTTCTGCCTAAAAATGTAACAATAAAATACGAATGCAAAAAAATGCACAAAAGATACCAATGTTGCAACAATTGGAAGGAAAATGCTAACGGTTACAGTATTTGAACAAATATTTGTGACAACAAGTGTAATTAGAATACAAAACAATTGAACAGCGATAAGTGGAAGAGAACCAATTTCAGCAAGCTGAGACCCAAGTAAATCTGATAATCCAGATTCTTTTACACCTGCGGCAAGAGCAAATCCTCCACCCAGTAAAAGTAAGATACCCCATGGAAATTTTTCTTGCATTGTTTTCCAATCCATTAATCTTGCATATGTATGACCTTTGGTAGGATTTTCAGATGGTTCACTTTGACACAAGAACACCATTCTTGGTTTTTTTGACGGTAAAGCAAATAACAATGCACTTACAATCATTGCGCTTGTAGCATCAGTGAAATAACCTTTTGGAAGAAAGCTAAGAATTCCAGGAAAAACCTGCGGCAAAATCCAAAGAAGCAATAATCCAATAAAACAAATTGCAACTGATTTTTCAGCAAAACTCATTTTTTGTAATTTTTCTGACCTTTCATGTAAAATCTTTGTAACTTCTGCAGCAGCTGGTGGTCCATTGTATAGAAATATTACAACAAGAATAACCCAACATGTAAATAAACACAAAAACATTAAAGGAAAACAGAATAACATCCATGTAATATAATTTACACCAGTATTAGCATTTGGGTAAAGACTGTAAAGAAAACAAATTTTAATGATTATGTTTTGATAAACGAAACCAAGAAAACGTACGTCGCAAGATTGCCCAGCATTAGCAAATTTGGAGCTAAATTTTGGTGAGTTTAATAGAAATAGAAAATGAAAAGGCTTATTATACCTGTTCCCGTGATTGTTCCAGTTCCTCCAATGTTTGCAGCGAAACAAATACTCAATATTAAACCTTTTGCCATACGTTTTTCATTTGCTCGAGCTTTTGGAGCTTCATTTTCTCCACTAAAAATTAGAAACAAAAACTTTTGCAGCAGAATGTCCGATAAAATAAATTATTAATTATGTTGTCCTTACCATTCAAGCAATTCAGCTCTACTTGCAACACTTTGTCCGTGTAATCGATATGATCGAAGCAGCTGTACAATTACTGATTCACAAACAGGAACCATCATTGCTGTCGTAGCTGTATTACTGTAAAATAAAAACTTGAAAATTTTGAAAAATTTAAAAACATATTTTTTACCTAATAAATGCAGACAACAAAGCTGTAATTATCATAAAACCTAACATAATATATTTTGGTTGTGATCCCACAAGTGTTAAAACATTTAATGCAATTCTTTCATGTAATTCTGATCTTTCCACCGCCATTGCAACAATAAGTCCTCCAATAAACAAGAATGTAACATCCTATAAAAATAATCAAAAACAAAATTTGGAAGTAATATTTATTATTTTTTGCTTTTTTTTCTTACATTAAGATATTCTTTTGCAACATTCGGAGATGAAAGTACACCAGTAATTGGAAATAAAATTAGTGGAAGCAATGCAGTAACTGGTAAAGGAATGACTTCAAAAATCCAATACAGACTCATAATTCCAAGACATCCTGCACATCGGTACTCCTAAAATAATTAATGAGACCAATAACAAACATTTCAGAAAATAGTTTTAAATTTTTCCAGATTATTTGTTCAAAACTTGTGATACTTTAAATTATGAAAGTATCACAAATATGTTTTTTCTAAAAAAAAGAAACAAAGAAGCAAAACAATGTTGCAAATATTTTATAAAAATACGTAATTAAAACAAATGTGTTTAAAATTAGATAACTATATTAACAAGTTTCTACCTGTCTTTCAGCAAATAATAACGGTAAGAAAATTAATGGAGCTCCAATTAACAAAAAAGAGTGTTTCAATCGTTTTAAATAATATCCAAACGAATGTCGCACTTGAAACACATCGTTTGATCCAAGTGAATATGATACAGATCTAAATGATTGAACATCATCATCATTAGAAAAGGTAATCCTTTTAGGGGCTCTACAGATATCTTCTGAAAACATCAAATAAATGATATAATTATAAAAGTATAATAAGGTTATTTCTAACCTGCATAATCTTTAACTTCAAGGCCGTTTTCTGTCATATTTGAAAAAATAAATTTAATTATCAAAAACAACCGCTTAAATTCTTAAAAAAATATTTTTAAAAAAGTCCAATGCCATCCACAAATAAAAAATTAAAGAAAAATAGAGAAAGAAGGTGGCCTTTAAATAATAATACGGGTTTCTTTTACGCATTTACCTATCCCCTTTCAAATATTATTTTTTTTTATTACACCATACCCGCCTTTTTTGGATGAACGTTTGTCAACTTACTTTTTTTTAAAAGACAACAACAAAAAGGAAGAAGAAGAAAGGAAAGAAAAGAAAATATCAAATAATTACTTTAAACTATCAAAAATCGGGAACAAAAATATTAATATAAGAAGATGTAAGTATTTATTAATCAATAATGGCAGAAAATGATTGAAGTTCAAGAAATTTTTATATAGTTTTAATTATTACTTTTATTGTTTCACATGTTTCAAAGAAAAACAAAAATGTTTGAACTTTAATTTTGTCTTTTGAAAGATCATTATTGTCCGACATTTTATTATGATTTTATAATTTATGAGAAATGTGAAATAAATTACTTTAATTATGTTAAATTCAAAATGTGATTGACAAACAAAAGACAAAGTCCAAAAATATATGTTTTATGCAGACCCTTTTTGTAAAAACGTATCTGAGAAATCGCAAGTACTGTTTCAATAAATGATGCAATAAAATTGTTTTCTTTCTGTTTACAGAATTCGGATGCCAAAAATTAAAATGAATGTATTCTATCAAACTTTTTTTGATTGATTTATTCATTTACATGCATGCATTTTTAATCCTCGCAAATTAGTAATGATATTTTAATCAATCTTTTAATTGATTAAAATATCATCGCTCATGATCACCGTGACGTTTTACGATCATTTTTATCATTTCATCCATCACACAAAGGAAAAGAAAGAGATGCGCAAGAAAAAAAGTAAATATTTTTTTAACCTGCGACCTTTTGTTTTTCGTCTGATTGATGCATCAAATGGAAACATTTTGTGCCTGATTTCTCGTCCTAATTTTTTTGATTCCCAAATATTAACTGAAAAGGGTTTCCCTTTGTATATATTTTTAAAATACAGTAGTCAATTGGAAAGATAAAGTACTGAATTTTATCAGCAAAAGAGTAAACTTTGGTCGAAGTGCATCATTATTCTGTTTTTCTCCTTTAAAAAATTAAAAATGTAGCTGAGAAGTTTTTGCTCTAAAATTGTGTCTTAAACCAAACTACAATTAAATTTACAGAAAAATTAATAATATGTTGTGGCTTTGTTTTCTACCTATAAGTGATCTTTCAAATAGTGTTGCAATTACAAATTGTGTAATAAATCATTAAGTTTTTGATGGAGATTGTAGGATTCTGTTCAATCTCTGTTTAAAAATTCATAAAATGATCAATTTCTTTATGGGTTTTGACAAAAACATCCCTTTACTGATTTAATATTAGATGAAAAAAACGGATTTAAAGAAAACATGTTTGCGGTGATCTTTCATTGTAATAAGCAATAAAAACAAATTTTTTTAATTTTAAAAACTCATTAAAGATTCACTTATTTCAACAATGATAAAAATTGCTTTCATTTGAAAATGTTATTGTTTATCAATAACATTCAATTGGTAATTTTTCAAGATAACAAAACATTATGAAACTTTGTTGCATTGAATTTTTTCTTCAAAAAACAATATAAAAATCAATGACAGAAACGAATACAATGACGTTTTGAGTGCAATAAATGCAAAGAATGGTAGTAGTAACAAAAAACTTTTTGATCATATAATTTTCCACTTTTTTACGTCAATTAAATCTTGATAAATAAAAAAATAAAAAAAAGGTTTTGCATAAAATATTGCTTATCAGTTTTTGAACGGGCGTAAACGTGCTTCCGGTGATGACCTTTTTTGCGTAAATGGAATTTTTAAAAATTCAGATATGCGTATTCATTTCCAACAACAAATGAAAGGAATTTTTTCATGTTTTTAAATGTATATTTTGAAGGGAAACAAGACATAATAATCAAAAATAAGACACATAAAATAAAATAACCTTTTTTGAAAAATAAAATGCTGCTGAAAATTGTTTTTTTTTCTCTCCCCGATATTGCATATAACTTAAAGGAATAGCAGGGGAGAGGATAATCTGCGTGTCAAGAACAAACAGATTATACTATTATTTGAAATGTGTTCAAGCCCGCATTTAAGAGAGGGGAATTCAATACCTGAGCCCCAAAAATCGAGAATTTTCTTCGATCTTTTGCGCCTCGCGTTTTTGTTTTTTTATCTTTTCGCCAAAAAATATTTTGTTTCAAAATTATACAGTTATTTTTAATTATTTTTTTACTAGCAGAATATAACTAACATATATACAAATAAAACAATATAAAGGCAATATATGGTTCAATTTTTTATTAATTTTGAGATTCATGTATTAAAAAGCTTTGAAGTTGTTGAACAGCAGTTTTTTCAATCCATGAATATTTTCGACGAAGATAATCAATATGAATTTTTAAATTAAAAGGCCATTCAGGAATCAGTTGAACGACAGCCTCCAATTCTTCTGTACCGCGAACAGAATGCAAAAGAAGTTGTGCAATTCGATCTGATTTACCCGTATTTACAGCAAAAAGTAATTGCCTTTCATGTAAACTTAAAGAATGTTGAAGTTTATGCCAAAAAAGTTCCCGAAATTTGCGATTATACTGAATGGAATAGCTGGTCTAAAATTATTTTTTTAAAAACAGTAAAATGTTGACTAAAAATAAATTAACTACTTGGAGTACTGTAGCATAAACTGCAGCATTTCTTGATTTAACAATCCTATTTACAGCTTCTTCAATTAATGTTTCATCTCTTACACATGTTGCTAATTGAAGAACGATAGGCCATTGAGCTGTTTTTTGTCTTAATAATCCAGCTAATAAAGTGACTTCTTTTGGACCACTTTGAGTAAACAAATGATGACAGATTGCTGTAATTTGTTGATGGTGCTCTGCACTTAATGCAGTTGGGTATGAAAGCCATTGTTCAACCTATAAATAAAATTATTACTTTGAATGATACAATATATGTTTATATACTTGTTGATTCTGTTGACAACTACCAAAATTTGCAATACATCGTAGTTGATAAAGTTTGGTTAGCCTTTGGGGACTTAATAACCAAACAGCAGCCATTTCTGTATCATTACTTATTGTATCTAACATTTTATCGAACTGTTGTATCACAGGTGAAAAATAAACAAGTAATGGCCCATTTGCAGTTGTGGCAGAATACATATCAATCAAAGAATGAACAGCATCTAATCCTATTAACAAAACTCCAAGATCTGTTTCCTTATTTAAATAATGTAGTAATTTAACATATAAATATGGCATTCCAGATTGTTTCAAATATGTTTGTGAGTCAACAATTAATTGAGCTCGAGACATCGTTGCAATCTCTCGAGGATTTTTATTAAGCTAAAAGAATACAGTAAACTAATTTTATTGATAAATTATATTTATACCTGATCAATAAGCATTTTCCAGTTATCTAAATCATAGTTAACTTTAAAAGGATAAATCCAGTGAGGATTTGCTAAAATATATTGATTCGCTTCTAATTCTGCATCAATAAATCTTATTGATTCATTATGAACCCAAAATTGTCGAACTGTTTGCCCAGAAGATGAATCAGCTGATCCAAACCAATAGCTAAATGGAATTGACCATGTTGTTGGAGAAGAATGAATTCGGCGACGATTTTGTTTACGATAAAAATCTGATTCAATATTGAATAATTCTTCTGATGAATGCTGTTTCACAAATAATTTTCGTTCAGCTTGAAGCAACGTTGCAGCTGATTGTTGCCGATGATTTGAAAATAATGGAAATTTATTAGCCTTTTTAAATTCTAACAATACATTCTCTTCATTGTTAAGATTTGTTTCATGATTGAATTTTGAGGTTGAAGACTTCATCTTTTTTCGAGTTCCCTTTTTAAAATATTTTTGCATTTTCTTTTTTGATCCACTTGGATATTCAACAGACATTTCAGATAAAAGTGGTGCAGGTGTGCTTGTTATTGTGACAGTTTCAGTTGATGAAGGCGCATAGAAATAACTGTCATCAAATAAGGTTTCTTCAGTTGAATCAATTTTTTCTTCAGAATTTGATTCCTCTGTTTTTGAATCAATCATTTCAAAGAAATTAGTTGTCACATTTCCCAATGCTACAGCTTTGACAATATTTTCACTCTCTAAATCCAGCTTATCTTGAATATAATCACTTTTATCAATTTCAATTAATGAATCATCAAATTCTGTTGATCTTTTACGTTTTGGTACAGTATGCAAAATTCGTGGTTCTTCTGGTTTAAAATTTATATCGTTTAAATAAATAATATATCGATTTTGATCACTAACGCGTTGTGTAATTCGAATTGTATGATCTTCGTAATTTCTACTAGAGATACAAATTATTAATATATAATTCATGTTAATGCATTATCGTTTACCTGATAATAATTTCTGGCATTCCTTCATTGATCAACCATGATTCCATTACATCACATAATTTTTCATTTTCAGCTCCATGATCTGCATATGTTGGTAAACTTTTCCATAAACTATCCTTTGTCACTGATTTGTATGCATTTTTCTTGAGGTATCTAAGAAATTAAACAAAAGTTTAAAAAATGAGAACTTTCAAATTAATTTTTTTAGAAGAACGCAAACCTTGTAATTCCTGCTTTGAAATCAAAAGCGCCCAATAAATCTTTTATCATTTTAACAACAACTGCCCCTTTAGTATATAATTGAAGACCATCAAACATATTATCAATATCACCAATAGTTTCAAGTTGACGCACCAAAGGTGTTCGAGACGTAGAAGTTTGGCGATCAAGTAATTCAATAAGTCGAATATAATATTCATTGTCTGTCAGATGTGGATGATCATCATTCAGAAAATCATAAACAAAATAACTTGCAAATCCTTCATTTAACCAAAGTTCATCCCACCCGTACATAGTTACCAGATTACCAAACCATTGATGAATAATTTCATGTGTAATAATTTTTTCAATTTTATATTGTTCAAATATACCATCAACAGTAATATTACGTTCTGAAGAAAGAAATATAATAAAAAAAAGGTAAATATTTTAACTGGAGCTCACCCTCAATAAAACTTGATGGAAGCAAAATTGCTTTTTCATCGAATATTACTAAACCCCAATTTTCCATTCCGCCAACGGGGAAACTTTTTGCTGCAACAAAATCCATTTTTGATATCGGATATAACACACCAAATTCTTCTTCAATTCTATCAAATATCACTGGGGAAAAATTTGCAGCAAAATGTGCAGATGCAACATCCTCTTTTGGTAGGAATAATGTTAAAGGCATATTACGATTAGTTCTCATCTCCAAAGAAATAAAATTTCCTAAAAAAATAACAGATGCCAAAATTTATGATTATTCTATAAATTTTTTAAAAATTGTAATATTTACTTACCAACAACAAATGCCAATAAATAAATTGGCATTTTGTATGTTGCTTGATAATGTGTTGTTGCCACCGTATCATTCTTAAAATTTTTTGCTGTTTGTTCTGGCATATTTGTTAAAACAGTAACATTTTTTGGATGTTTAATTGAAATGTTAAATGTTGTTTTTGCTCTTGGCTCATCCCAACATGGTAAAAATGTTCGTGCAAAAGTTGGTTCAAATTTTGTTGTGAAACTTGAAATAATTTCTGAAGAGCTATTTGGAACTTTTGCTTTAATGCATTGTGCTCCTTCAAAAGATGTTTGACAAATTCTTGTACGAAATTCCATTTCTAACGTATACCAAGTCATTTTTAGCCTTTGTTTCAGTTGTACCCGAACTAAATCCCGTTTAAATTGCCTTTTAACTGATTTAATACCAGCCGGTTGTCCATCATGACGAATTCGAAGTTTATGAATAAAAATATTTGATGCTGCATGAAATACAATTTCATCATCTGTTGAATTACCAAATGATTCAAATAATATTGAAACGTTGCCGTAAATATGTTCACCCGTAGAATATTCAGTAAAATCAAGCTATGATGAAATAATTTTTGTTAATGAAAACTTTAAATTAAAAATAAAAATTTTACATTGAGGTCATAATGAACTGGCAGCACATTTTTTGGTAATGGAACAATTGGATTTTCTGGGAATCTTAAAGCAGAAGATCGATGAAATGCTGGAGCATAATCTTCAACGAATATTGGAGGATATACATCAGAAACCGTTAAATTCTTGTGAGATGTAAGTAGAGATTCTTCACGCTAAAAAAAGTATCATTTTGTGCTCAATAGAAAATTAAATACACACAGTGCTTTGAGTAGTTGGTGAAAATGTTGTTGTTAAATTAGTAAAATGTGAGTTATCTTTTGATGTTAGTGATGGCTGTATTGGATGTGATTGAGTGGCAGGAAAAAGAAAAGCTTTTGCAGCATTAGATAAATTTGAAAGTGACTAAAGATTGTAAAAAAAATAAAACGAAAAGATAAATTAAAAAAAATTTAAAAGTAAAATTGAAAACTAGTCAAAGACAAACCCCGTTTTGTGAAATTTTGCTGATATAATCATCAGATGCCCAGTGACCAATAAAAAGTGCCATAATTAATGCAAATAAAAATACAGCGGTTATTAATAAACATAATACAATATTTCGCGTTGAATTTGAACGCTGCCTTCGACGTCGATTACGTGAAAATAACGTTTCCGTTTCTTAAAACAAATGTAAAAATAAATTTAAATGTTTTTCCAAAAACTTACCATCTTTTGCTATCATACCAAATGAAGGTCCCCTATTATTACAATTTCTTGATAATTTTTGAGTATAATGACCATTAACACATGTTTTACCATTTGAATGAGTCAGTGGTAATGTAAATGATGAATGCTGTTGTTCGGCCAAAACTTCAATTTCATCAACAACTTCAGGACTTGATGAACTTCTATTTTGATATACATCTGGACAAATTCCAGAATCATAATGCGAATATGTACTTAAGCTCATTCCATTATTATTTAAGGTTTTCTTTTTAAGACTATGAACCGCTTCATTAATTGATAAATTACTTGGCCTTGAAAGGATTTCACTAACATACATGGCAATACACCAGCAAAAAAATAAAGGGAGAAAAAACTACAGAAAAACAAAATCTTCTTCCATATTAACTTTGTTTTGGAATTTTACTAAAAAAGAAAAATTTTTTAAGTAAAGTCCACGAAATGACAGAAGGATTACTGCGAATGACAAAAGAAAAGTATTTTTCCTTTGTTTCTTCAAAGGAAAAAAAACAAAAACTGCAAGTAAATACTCTGCCAGGGCAAAGCTAAAAGTTAATGATACGGAAGTAATTGCTACTTTCGAGAGGTCAATCAAGAAAAGAAAAAAGTCAGGGACATTTAAAACAAAAACAACATCAAAAAAAGGGGGGAAAAGTGAAAAGAGTTGATCCTAGTCAATGCCAATTAACGCAGCATGAATACGTTCATTTTCCCTTTTTATTTTTATTGACCAAAGAAGTACAGAAGGGGAGAATATACCCAAGTTAAGCGTCAGTAATATATAAACAGTTGCAAATTTTTCTTTTTAATGGGTGAAAAACATTTATTATAACGGAGCGAGTATCCACTTATAAATAGGATTAAGCGAATATTTGAAACAAAAAATCAACAAGTTAACAGAAGAGAAAGCAACCAGAAGTAAATGTTTGCTTAAGAGAAAGGATAGAAATGATTAAATATCAAAATTTATTTACATATGAAAATGAGAGAAAAGGAAAAAATAAGAGAAGTTCCGTTTCGGCGTCAATCAAAAAAAGATTTGGCATTTTTGCGGCTTAAAAAACCAATTCTAATAATAATAATCATTGAAATGAAATAATGCAAACAGACGCTGATCGAAATGAAATTTATGACAGCAATTTATCATATTTTCTCTTAACAAATAAATTCAAAATAAATTAGCTTTACATGCCGCAAAAAAACACAACTAGAATGCTGACGAAAAAAAAAGAATAAAAAAATGCATAAAAACAATTATTATTTTATTTTTTTGCGGCTGCTGTTGGGAGATACTTAAAAAACAAAATATCATAAAAAAATGTAAAACATTTGTAAAGATCAGGAAAATCCAGATCATAAAAGTCTGTCATTTTTCATTTCTCCTCTTTCTCTTCTCTTTTTTCCACATAATTGTAAAAGAAAAAAATTACTGTTTGACCCGAAAAGAAAGTTGAATACCTTCACAAAAAAAGAAAACAATTAATAACCGTAAAAAATTGAAAGACAAGTTTTTTTTGTACGCAATAAAAAAGATGAAAGATTTACCTAAAGAGAAACAAAAAAAAAGAAGTTACAAGAGGGAGCAACAAACGTTTTATAAAATTTGACACTCTTTGAAGAACCTCTTTTGCTCTTTTTCTTCTTTCTGTTTTTGGAAGTAGATTAGCTCAATTTTCCAGACAGTTAGTTGCGCGCAAAATTTCCAAATAAATTATGTCTGAAAAATGTTTTCGTTTTTGGCTCAATTAACGTGTTTTTAGTAAAAAAGAAAAGCGAAAGAACTTTTGATATACAAAATAAATTTTGTAAAATAAAGAGTAAAAATGCAAAATAAAGTTTTTAAAAAAATTCCAAGATTTTTTGGCCATAAAAATTATCGCAGTTATTTAATAAACAAAAGAATACAAACAATTGTCGTTTAAAATTCAACATTTTTAAAAAATGACCGAAGCATCCGATGAAAAAAAATTTTATTTAGATAAGTGTTAAAATATGTAAATAAATAAATAAAATTACTTTCACCACTGGTATCAAACAAATGATGACCCATGAAATATGAAAAAAATCTTTGCTTTTGTTTCCTCTGTCACTTTTTTTTATTTGCAATACTTTTGTTTTGTTTAAACAAAATATTATCGGAAAACAATGTTCTCAATTTTTAACCGTTAATTCTTTTTAATACCCCGAAAAAAATGTGTTCACATGGTCACTCACTTATGTTGAAAATGATACATTTAAAGAAGCATCAGCAAAAACGATAAAATAATATTTTTCATACAAGACTTAAAAAAAGAAAAAAAAACTAAAAAAAGTTTTAAAGGTTTAAGACATGAAAGAAAAGGGGGGGGGGACCAGCAAAAAAACCTCTTTAACAACAAAAACAAAACTCAAAACATGCGTGTCGAAAACGATGAATCGGAAAGATAAGTAACGATAATATGTTGTGACAGGACGCGGGAAATGCTACTTGGGATATTGCACTTGACCGCTAGGAAAATAAATTTAAAAAATAAGAGAAAAAAGAAAAAGAAAATCGGCATTTTTCTTTTGTGAATGAAAAGAAATGGAGAAAGTTTATTATCTCTTCTTCTTTTTCCCCAAAAATATGTATTACGCAAAAAAAGTAAGATAGTTATGATATGACAGGGGGGATGAATATTTGTAAAAGAAGCTGTCAAAAGCATAAGTGGACGGTGTCCACTCTCTTTTTTTTATTCAAATAAGGCGGAAATGAAAGAAAAAAGAAAATAGGCCCTAAAGCGATAAGCAATTTTTGCAGATAATGAAAAAAAGTGAAAACGGGCAAAAGCTTGTCTGTTGCATTAATACCATATTAAAAACTTGCGCAGACTATTTTTTTAATCCTCAATTATAACAAAAGTTATTAGAAAGTTGTATTTGACAATTCATAAAGCTTTGAAAATGAAATTGAATTGTCAAATTCAACGGAAGTTCGCTTTGAGACAACGCAATTTTCCTTTTCTTTTTCTTTAACCAAATCAAGTGCAATTAAATTTAACTACTTTTGCAAAAAAGGAAAAACTAACAATCATATTGGGGGCAAAAAAAATGTGGCTCGGCGCTGAAAATAATATTAAAAGGGGCTACCAAAATTTTAATGGAAGCTGTGCTTAACTACCTTGGAACAAAAGGCTTTAAAGGGCTTTTGTCACGGTTGTTCTGCTTCCACAAAAAAGTTCTTGTTAAAAAAATGCCCGACCATGTTTAGAATTTTAGATGAAAAATGAATAAAAAACAAAACAAAATTCGTTCGCCTTTTTTCCCCTCTGCTTACAATAATTTTCCAGCTGAGATAATTTTACTTTTTTTAAATGCTTTTTCTGAAAAAAACGTGTTCAGCCGGAAGATACAAAATTGTGCCTTTTGTGTCCTAAAAAAGGAGAAGACATTTTTAGAACAATATGAATAAGTTTCGCTTAAAAAAGGAAAAAAGGGAAGCACTGCAGATTTTCTTTAACTTAAGTTTTAAATTTTAAATTTGCGTTAATGGGAATTAAGTTACAAATGTGAAATTCAACTTATTTGTATTTAAGTTGCTTGAAAATAGAAAAGCATGTGTCGGCAGAAGAATTTGCTCTTTTTAATTCAGATTTGTCCAAGTTAAAAAAACCAAAATGAAAACAACTCAAAATGACCTCACGAAAAAGAAAAGAACAAACATTTGATAAATAATTGCTGCGTTAAGGATTTCTTATTCATTTTGGCAAAAAACAAACAAAATCTTTAAAAATGTTTTTAATAAAATTTTTTTTCGTCCCAATTTTTACAAAGAGCCGAATTATAGTATTTTTTTTATAAACTTGATTTGGTTATTACCATTTTCATTACAGGGTAATGATAAACTAGTGTAAAAAATATATCAGTCATTACTGAACTTTAAATGTTATCCGTTAGGAAAAAAAGGATAGTATTGCAAAAAAAACATAGTTTGTTGATGTAAATTTGACGCTTTTTTTAAACTTGTGACAGTTGCCCACATATTTTCAAACCATAAAATCGAAAAAAGTCTATGTGAACCTCCTCAATTTTAACATATTATTATAGTATTTACTTGTTAGTTTTTAAATTGGTAGAAATTTATGTATTCGGGATTTTTAAAAAAACGGTTAACCATAATGTATACATTATGGTTAAGTGTTATTACAAAATATGAAAAAAAAATTTTATTAGATCTAAAAAATAATTTTGAATATTTACTGTTGTTTCAAAAAATTATCACAGTTTCTGAAATTAAGCTTTCTTTGTTTGTTTCATCACATTTTCTAAAAAAATAAACAAAAATCTATTTTTATAATTATGCATGTTTCTTAAACATTAATCCCTAAACTCTACCATTATTATAATGTTAATCATTAAGTATGAAAATTCTATCTTTTTTTGGCTTTTCAATAATTTTTATTCTGTCAAAAAAAGCGAAGATTCATTCTTTCTTTTTACCATTTTAGTGAAGCGTATCCAACTTTGTCATGAGGATTAAAACATAGCCCTTTTTCATGTTCACTTGTTTATAACTATTACTGCAACGACCCTCAAATTATAATCCTCAAAGATGTAAAAAAAAACTTTGTGCAAAAACGAGTAAATCTTTGTTCTGTTTTACCCTATATTATTGATGTTTAATTCTTAAAACTCAATGAAAAAATGTTTAAAATTTAATATTTTTTTCTAAACAATGGTTTCAGTATCTTTATTTAACATATCTTATTCTTACCTAAAATTATTAATTTATCAATCTATTTTTATAAACAAATTCCCTTTTATTCTTTTTAAGAGATTAACAGCATTAATGATTATTGTTACATTTTTATGTTTTCTGTTTGAAATCGCATACCTTGGGTTTTGATGTTTTTTCCAGTTGAAAGACAACAAAAACGTTATTTTTTCCTCTCCTTCTTTTTTACTCTTTTTTTACCTCATTTTTTATATGTATTAGTTGTCAAAAAGTTTGATCATTTTACGCACCGCAGTTGACACTTAAACTGAAAAATGTCATATGAAAAATTCAATCGTTTTTGTTTTTTTAAAGCGACAGATCATCATTAAACGGCTTGTATATCTCTTGAATTATGTGATTTTATTTTAAACAATTTTTAAAAGTTGCGTTTAGGATTTTTTTTGCTGTTTTTTAAACTGTTCGCGTTCTTTGTTCACAATTTTTGTAACCTTTTTTAAAAGAGTTCCAAAACCTGCATAGTTAAAGCATTTATCTGATTTTTTTCTCATTTTTCAAACCTTGAAACTCAAATAACAAATTTTTTCCATTCATTTTTAAAGTATACATTTTATAAATTCATGGATAAAAGTAAACGAAATTTTTTGCTTGGCATAAACTTGGAATTTATCTTTCCTCGTTTTTTCTCTCCCTTGTCTTATTTTTTTGTTATGTCAAATTTTCAAAGACTTTCCTATGGGAGTTAAGCCATAAGATAAATGACAAACAATAAGTCACATCTTTAAATATTTTCATTTTATATTATTAAATGTTTATAATCACGCGTATTAAAAAATAACAAGATTTATTATATTTTACCATATCAAAAACGATACAAAAATATTAACTTTATTTATAGAAACTTTTGAGCTCACAATTTCTTGCAAAATGCTACAAGCAGCAGGCGTGCAAAGATTTGTGAAAAAAGAATATTGTCGTAAAGAAGCAACGTCGTTATGACATTTTTAACCTCTTAATCCCATTTTTATTTTATTTAAAAATGGAAATTTTTCTTTCTTTTTTTTTTGCAAATTCTTACATCTTTCACCTTCGGCACCGTTCAAATAAGATTAAGATTTTCAAGATGTTGAAAATTTTTCCTGCATTTAAGCACCATTCATATCAATTGTATGAAAAAAAGAAGAAGAAGTACAATTTTAATAATCACAATGAAAGTTAAGTTCCTTGTTATTTTCGAAAAAAAAGGAATAGGCGAGACAAAAATATTGTTACCCCCAATGTGCCATTGTTATAAATGAAAAAGAAGAAAAAAAGTGGAGCCGAAATGAAACAATTTTGAAGTTTAGTAACCATTTTTATTTTCTCTTTTGTTGCTTTACTTACTTCTTTCTCTTTAAGCTGTTATTCAGTTTCGAAGAAAAAAAGACGAAAATCATCTTCATTTGTTGCAGTTCTTTTAAAGTTTTTCTCTTTTAAACATTCTTTTTACTTTAAAATGACCCTTTGCTTTTTTGTGCCCCGCCTTTTTTAACTAAAAAAAGTCTTACACGCGGTATCCCCGCTTTTTTAAACTTTTATTTTTTGCATGTTCATCAAATTCTTATTGGTCTTTCTTTCATTTTCATTCTGCCGTTTCTTTCTTCAGCTTTAATTATTAAATTTAGAGAAATGTTTATGATTTTTAAACTTAAAATCGCTTTTTAAACAATGCTCAAAGTGTGCAAAGGCATTTTAAAAAAAGGGTTGTTTATTCATTGGCACATTTTCCCACCTTTTTAAAGTTTTTTATAATAACTATTTGTCATTGTTTTCGCTTTTTGTCGTCTGCGTGTGACCTTTAAGAAATTGTTTTTAATAATTATTACTTTATAGGTTTGTGATTAGTTTAATCATAAACTCTTATTTAAAAGAAACATTTATTTTTATAAAACTGTTTGCGTTTTTAGCGCTCTTTTTTTGCTGCATTTGTTGTGCAAAAAAAAATAATGGATTCAGAAATAGCATCAAATTTAACAACAACAAGTCTATTGTTAGAATTTTTTGCTACTATATCCCTTTTTAACTATTCTTCCACAGAAATGACAACTTCCGTAGCAGCAATAAAATTTGAACCGCAATCAATAAAGCCTAAAATATCATGTGAACCCCCTCCACCAATGGCGTCAGATATTCCAGATCCATTTATGTTGGATCATATAATATATGCATTATTAATGCCAATTGTATGCGGTTTAGGTGTTTTTGCTGCATTTATCTGTGTTGTTGTATTTACTCGCCCACAAATGCGATCATCTCTTAATATTTATCTTGCCGGGTTATCTTTATTTGATCTTGTATTATTAGCAATGTCTTTATTAATATATCCGCCACTTAGTGTTTGCTTAAAAATGGTAGGTGGATTTTTTCTTTACATTAAAATTTTTTAAATATTAATTTTTTTCTTTCATCAAAGGGGCTTTTCTTTATTTTAATTCTGTTTTAAATTTATTTGAATGAAAACACTTTATTTTAATTAAGAGAAAAAAAAGAGAAAAAGATAGACTTATCTGTTTAAAAAATTTGGGAAAAAGAAAAATGACAAAAAAACCATTTTTAAATTAATAAAGCAAAACTTCCATAATTCTTTAATACAAATTTTTAAAGGCATTTTCATGCTTGGTTCGAAAATTCCTTTAAAAGGTAGATACTTTAACGTTTACAGTTTTTTTCAAATTAGTCGTATATTAGATTACTCCTTTATATATAATTATAAATAAGTCTTCAAAATACATATTCAAATTCCTCAAATTTTACAAATTTTAATCTAATTTAATTACCATAGACTATAATATATTTTTTTAAATAATTATCTATAACTTTAAAAGTAAAATACTTTTCATGCTTTCTCTTTTTAACATCGGCTAATTAGATGATTATATTGTTCGTCATATCCCTAGAGAAATGTGTAGTCATTTTTTTCTTACCTCAATTTCGAAGTTTATTTGTGTTATAACATGTTTATCAACGTTTAACTATTTGTAAATATTGTGGGTGTTTGGTTTTTTCTCTTTCTTTTTTTTCTTTAAAAGTATAAGAAGAAGAAATAAAAAGTTATCCACTTGGGAATCTTTTTTGTTTTGTTTTCCCCTCTTTTTATTGATGGAATGAATGAGGGTTATATGCAAACTCCATGATTTGGTAGTGTTGATAAAAGTGTGTTTTTGCAAAAAAGAAACAAACGAAAATACTTTTAATGTGTTTTTGTGTTTTTAATAGTATAATTTGCATTATTTTGTAAAAATCAAGCTTCTTTTAAACAAAATGGGGAAGTCTTTTTTTTACATTTTTCATTGTACAGAAAAAAAGCGTTTAAAAAAAGGAATTTTTAAAATTCCAATCAAATTTTTCGTCATTTTGAAACATTCTCGGTTTCTTGTTAAATAATTTCATTCTAAAAACTCATTTTTGCGAAAAATTATTAGGAATGTTTTTGCTAAAATAATATTTAATTTTAAAAATCCAGACATGAAAAAAGTTTTCATTTTTTTATTTCGTATAACCTTTTTTCCACATTATTTTCCAAGCAATTAATAATTCCACTTTAAAAAATAATTTATTCCTCTCAAGCAATTTGTAAAAAAAAATTTCCGAAACAAAAAAGAAGAATGTACAACAAGATTAACAACTTTTTTTGATGATGTTCTTTTTTTCCTCCTAAAAAAGAGTTTTGCTAGCAGTAGTTAAAAAGAGACAGATAATAAAGAATTGAAAATTGATATATTGCATGCAACGCAGTTAATGCTTTCTCTTCAAATTAGCGAAATATTTTCGGTTAATTGCAATTTTAAATTATAACGGAAAAAAATAAAATAGTAAATTGACAAAAAATTACAAAAAACTAAACTATAAAATTATCAAAATTGATTTAAACCTATTCCTGAATTCAGGGTAAATTTTCATTTATTTGGGTACTAAGGTTGTTAAAAAAAATTATGTCGTGGACGGTTTAAATGTGATTTTTTTTGTACATTCACCGCTAAATAACATCACCAATTTAGAGACTAAACTGCTTCCGATATATCTACAAATATTTTTTTTAAAATACATTGATACCTTCTAAAATGATATGTTTTCCGTGCTTCACTAAAATCAGTTTATTACATCATAATTCAGTTGTCTTTGCTTTTGAAAGCGCATATTTATCATTTCAAACTAAAACGCAATATTTTTTGCTTTCCATCCTTTTTTAGTTATATGACTTAAAAACATGAGTTTAAAAAAGGATGAAGACTGAATGATAAATTTTCCATGCTTGGCATATTTTATTTCTGACCTTTGGCTTTTTTAAACATATTTTTTTCATTACTATTTTCGTCTTCTTTTACACCAGGATAATAAAAATATAAACCGTTAACAATTCTGTGGCGTTTTTACAAGCAATCTTATTTTTTAATGAAAAGTGCGTGTTAGAATCAATAAATATATTTCTGCAGAAATGCGTTCAAAAAAGATCTTTAAATGCTAAAAATTCTAAAAAAAGCAAAATATGCAAATTCAAATTTTTCCTTTTTTATATTCTTGTTGTTTTGAAATTTTTTAAGTTCAAAGCTCTTTTAGAAAATATAAAAATGGCAAAACTGCAAACGGTTGAAAAAAAATGTCAAATAAAAAAATAGAGAATTTTGAAAAGTTTCCTTTTTTGTTGCAAAGCAAAAAAAAATTTTAAATTTTTGGTAATAACTTTTTAACTAATTATTTTAAAAACGCGGAGGAAGAAACATCTTTAAGCATGGCAGAATTCCTTTGGGAGCAGTAAATTAATTAACTGTAAATAAAATTTAAGAATGGCAAAGACTTTTTTAATATAGCATAACACACACATTTTTAAAGTTATTTGTGATAAGCAATTTGTTTTTGAACTTTATTATAAGCATTTTTAATGATATCTTTTTTTCAATGTATATGAAAAGGTCATCCGTAATGAAAATGCTGGTCTGACTGAAAACAAGAAAAGGCATGTTTAGCGTTGACATTTTTATTTAATTGCAAATTGATTTTTTGGATTACTCATATAAAATCATTTTTTTTAATTTTAGAGTTTAACGCGGACTTTGGACCAGCGCTTTTTTAACAAATAGAATGCAAATCGTTTTTAAGAGAAGAAAATATATGAAAGTTTATTTAAAAACCGATAAAAAAAAAGTGTATTTTAAAGTGCTTATTGCTGACGAAAAAGATTGAAGAATATTGATAAGATATGTTCAAAATAAAGTAAAGGAATGTTAACTGTCTAAGTAAGCAAGCATCGGAAACGGAGCTTGACGCAATGCTTTGTAATGTTACAAAAACAAAAAAAAAACATTTTATAACAAATGAATTTTGTCTAATAAATGTACATCGCTTACTCTTAAGGCTATATCATAAATGTGCCTTAAAGTTAATAATTATAAATGTGTTTTTTTTTCTGGTTAAAGACACCGATACAAATTCTTTTAAAACGATATTAAAAACTTATTAATTATTAAAACATTTGCTTATATTGTAAAGCGATTATGTGATATTTAAGCCAAAATTAAAATCAAAACCTTTGTTTTTAATGTAAAATTTGGTTTATAATGTATTAATTTTGGCACTATATATAAAAAGCATTAATGAACCTTTATATCAAAAATATTAAAAAGTGATTTCTACTAATTTAAAATAAAATGAAACTTTAATATAATCACAACAATAAATATTTTAAATATAAGCATAGTAGAACAAATTAATGACAATTGTACGAATATTTGATAAAATGTGTTAATTGAATAAAAATTGAATTACAGGGATCAGGAATGGTATGCGAATTTTTCTGGAAAACTGCATTGGTTACATATCCGGTATCACTGGCAGCTCAAACGGCATCAGTATGGACATGTGTTGCAATAACAGTTGATCGATTCCTTGCTGTACAGTATCCTCTAAAAATGAGATTATGGTGTTCACCTGCAAAAGCATTTGTTGTATTATCAATTATTGCAACGATATCATTTTTATATAAAATGCCTTCAATATTTGAATTACAACTTGATGAATGTGGTAAATTAGTTCCAACAGATTTAAGACAAAATGAATTGTATATTGTTATATATAACACATATGGATATTTATTGCTTTTAATTGTAATTCCATGGACATTAATGATTATCTTAAATGTTGTCGTCATAAGAGCTGTTCATACTGCATATCGTATTCGACGTTCAATGACAAAAAATAAGGGCCGGGTGGATGATCGTGAAAGACGGTAATAATAATTAGTGTGTTTTTTAATATGAATTTAACAATATTTTTTTAGATGTACCGTAATGGCATTAGTAATGCTTTCAACATTTATAATGTTTAATCTCCTCGCTGGTGTAAATAATATCATTGAAGCGTTCTCACCTGAACATCCAGCAAATTATCGTTTTAGAATTCCTATTGGGAATTTACTCGTTTGCGTAAATAGGTAAGTAATTATTCATTTAAAAAAATATATTAATGTACTGCTTTAAAATCAATATCTTTTCAGCGCTTCCAATATTCTCATTTATTCAATTTTTGGTAGAAAGTTTCGTCGTGTTTGTTTTCAAATTTTATGCCCCTGTCTCACAGATCGAGGATATCAATGGCTTCAACCCACAATGGCAATACCCAGTGAAGCTGGTGAAAGTTTACGGAAGGTAAGAATAATAGTAGAACTGCATTTTGCTTAGCATAATGTAGACTGCTATTGCTTGTCTTTTGTAGATAACTGTACTTATGCCTGAATTACAGTCAAATTGCCCTTCCCGTGTTAGCAGTCTTCGAATGGTCCATGTTGAAAATGCAGCACCCACCTCCATTTGTTCACCCCCTAAATCTCCTCATCATCATTACAAACAAATGACATCAAATCCAGTTGAAAGAACTAAGTCACAAGAATAATTTAATTTTTAGTCTCTTTTTAAAATAATTTTCATCATCACCATTTTACTTTATTGCATACAAAAATTTTTGTACAAAAAACATATTACTTAAATTTAATCTTTATAATCATTTCTTTTGTTTTTTAACATATCTTTTTTAAATTCTTTTTTGATATGTAATTAAAATGAAGCATTCCGTTAACGAAACTCAATAAATAAATAAATAAATAAATA
>JAQIXH010000035.1:0-31731 GCA_034700145.1 Panagrolaimus detritophagus
CATGTTCTTTCTCCTGCTTTTGTAAGTTTTTTTGTTATATTTACTTTACAAATTTAACAACTATACTTTCTAGGTTGGAAAACCTCTTTTTTTGCAAGGCAGTGTAAAATCTCGAATTGCTGTTCCAACGTCTGACATCGATATTGCATTTTCAAACTCTGAAGATAAAAATGATATGAAGCAAGTTTATATTAAACCAGTTAAAGATGCACTTAATCGAAATGGAATTCAATTCACATCTTTTTTATGTCCTCATTCACGTGTAAGACCTATATATTTTGCTAGTTTATTTTTAACATGTATTCATATTTTTTAAATCATATAGATCAGCTTTAAAACAACAAATCAACAAGGCGGAATTCACTCCGTAGATCTTTGTTCTGCCGTTTCAAATAACGATCTTGCAAATCGTGTTGGACAACTGAATCAACTGTAAAAAAAATTTGAATCCAGAAGGAGCTGATGAAGAAATTACTGTAACTTGAGCTGAAACAAGTTCAAATAATTCAGAAAATCAACCCAATGAAATTTTGCCACTTACGGGTCGTCTTGCTACTTTAAGAAAAAGGAAAGCTCCCAGAAATGTCGAAGAAAAAAAGAAGAAAAAATCACGTAAAAATTAATTTTTGTTATTATTACTGTGCTTTTTTACTCTGTAGTTTTCTTGTTGATTTAATCATTGTTTGTTTTTGTTGTAAATAATTTATTCAAAAAATTCTGTAATTTTTTTTACTTAATTCTTTTTGAGGAAATTTTTGCTATTAAAATTTCCTCACTTTATTTGAGGAAATTTTTGCTATTAAAATTTCCTCACTTTAGTTGAGGAAATTTTTATTATAAAAATTTCCTCACTTTAGTTGAGGAAATTTTTGTTATAAAAATTTCCTCATTTTTTATAAACAACAAAACACTGAATTAATAACGATATATCCTTACGTGGTGAGGAAGATTTCGAAAAAACACCATTTATCCTTACGTGGTGAGGAAGATTTTGAAAAAACACCATTTCTCCTTACGTGGTGAGGAAGATTTTGAAAAAACACCATTTCTCCTTACGTGGTGAGGAAGATTTCGAAAAAACACCATTTCTCCTTACGTGGTGAGGAAGATTTTGAAAAAAACCTAAAACGACAATTTTCCCACATTTTTTTTAGCAGAAATCTGAATGTTACAAATTCTTCCTCACCTTTTTTTTTGGTGAGGAAGAATTTGATAAAACCTAGAAACCAAGTTTTCGTTGAGGCGATTTTATTCAATTTGCCTGCTTCAAAAATCCAATTTTTTTTAAAAAAAATTTAAAAAAAAGGGCAATATTTTAACAAAAAAAAATCACATTTCATTTAGGCGTCTTATATTTCAAAAATTGGTCAAATTCAGTTGTATGGTATTCCTGAAACATTTGATATGGAAGCATTTTACACTTATTTAAAGGTAATAAACAACAATGGTTTTCCTATTATAAAAACCATTGAAATTTTCAGAAAAATAAACATACAAAATTCCGTATTCACTTTTGAGATGAAATTTCTGAAGACTACAAAATTTGTATTGAAGAAATTGTTGACGAAATTATTGCAGCTGAAAATCATGATTATAAAATCCCTTTTATAAATTTTAACGAACTTTCCAGTGAAAAATGTCGAAAAATTGATTCACTTATCCTCCAACAAAATAAACAATGAATATTTATATTTTTTTATCCTTTTTGTTGACTTTTTTTCATTGTTTTAAAAAAATTTTTTTAACAAATGTATTTTTTGTCAAAAATTTTTATTAACGCTTACCGTAAACATTGGGAACTTGATATCGAGTTAAATTCCCATATTTGGCCCATAAACTCGTCTAGTATAGGGAAAAAAATTATTAATTGATTGCAATTTTAAAAATTGTTAAAAGTTTGTAAAAAAACAAAATCTGTCAAATTGAAATTTTTTTTCGACTGGGTTTCAAGAAAGGGAAAAAAATTTCGCCTTGATTTAGATGAAAAAGGTTTCATATATTGAAGGCATATTTTTTTGTGCATCCGGCATCCAATCGCCGAACTCAACACTTTATTTTGTATTTATCGCTGATAAAGCAGTAATATTTATATAATCTCTTGCAGACATTTGAGAAGGATTAAAATAATAATTTTGTGTCAACGATTAAACAATTAAATTTTAATCAGTTGTTGAATAAATATTTAAAAAAGCTCGCCCACCAAAATTTGTGTGATGTTCCGTTTCAGCCGGAGGCAAATGGGCATCCAAGAATTCAAAAATTATTAAATTTCGAACTTTTTGTACAATAACTATCGTAAAAATTGTAAATACAAAAAACATAAGGAGTAAAAAGTCAAAAGCTAACAATAGCGGTCGTGAAACTAAAAAGGTTTCATCTATTGAAAGCATATTTTTTTTCAATAATCCTTACTGAGTGTTGAAACATCGTTATCAATTTTAACAAAAATATCATAAATATTGTAACCAACTATTGCGAGTATCAAAACACAAACAATAATAACAACATTTAAAATGATTGTAAAACCCTTAAAAGTTCATTAAACGTTATTTTTAAAATGTAATTCTATGATTTTTTTGCGGCAACTTCGAAGTTAACAAAAAATGGATACAAGTATTCACTTTTTGGTGGACATTGTCTGTTACTTGCCACGGCAGCACTTCTTTAGAATCCCCCACACATTTACGTCAATTTTTTTTTCCAGTTTTTTTCTTCTACAAAAAAATGATTGGGTTGTTGTTTTTGTGGATGAAAAAAATTCACATCAATGGGGATTCTAAAGGTGCACCTGCTGCTTTTAATTTCGTAAAAAACTACATCACTGAATAACAAAAATAAACTTACAAAAATTAATTGAGCTGTTAGCATATATGATGTCCGGTTCTTTTTTAAACCTACTAAAAATAGGATATATGCAATTAAATGTACAATACTTAATGGAATATAATAAATAGTTAAAATCGATAAAGACGATACAATAACACCAACAATTCCAACAAATTTTGTACATTCCTTAATTTTTATTACTTGAGAATGTGAAAATAATTTTAAACTTACTCTGATTTCCCATCGGAAACATTTTGTTGCTACTACCATAATATGGCGATAAAAATATAAAATTTTTCAAAATTTGCTTGAATAAACTAGAAAACCTTTTTTTTTGTAAATGAAATCATTTTTTGAATAACTTTCCAAAAATTTACAACTTAAGAAATTTGGTAATATATTAATTGTTACCTCAAATAAGGCTGAATTTTACCTCAAATTTTTTAAGCGCCTCAAAAAGGCTGAATCTACCTCAAATTTGAGGTAATTTTAATATAGTAATCAGTTTTTTTGAGGTAAAAAGTCAGCCTTTTTGAGGCGATTAAAAAATTTGAGGTAAAATTCAGCCTTATTTGAGGTATCAATTAATACTATACCAATAAATTTTTACAGAAAAGGTTCAAATTTGTAAGGATTTTTTACAACAAAAATGGGTCTCGCAGATAACATTTCAAATTGTTAGCAAAATTTTCAATTGATAACCTTCTTTTTTTGCAAATACATTTACAATTTTTCATCATCATTTTTTTTAAATGACAAACGGGGGATCGAACTTGAGGCATTCGGAACAAAAAGCTAATGCGCTCACCACTAAGCTGTTATAGCAACAAAGTTAGAGTGACAAAAAGGGTAGATCAGCCTTTACCAAAAAAGAAAAAAAAACGTCTTCGTCCTCTTTTTCAAGCAAAGAGTCATCTGCCATTTTTGTCACTCAAACTTTGTTACCCAAATAGCTATGTGGCGTTAGCTTTTTGTTCCGAATGCCTCAGGTTCGACTCCCGGCATTTATAAAAAGTGATGATGAAAAATTGTAAATACATTTACAGATAAAAAAGGTTTTCGCAGAAAAGGTTCCAAAATGTAAGAAAAATTTACAATTTAAAAGGTTTTCGAAGAAAAGGTTCCAAAAGTATGCAAAATAAAAGGTTTTAGCCAATAAGGTCGCAAAATGTAAGGGCAAATTTACAATTTGGAAGGTTTTTTGGTTAAAATGGTCAATTTTTGAAAACTTTTATATTTTTTAAAGAATTTAAAATTTAATTTAAACTTCAGATTTTTTTCCCAAATGTATTTTGAAAGGAAATAATAGGCTTTTGTTTAGGATCCTTATTGAGAATGAAATATTATGACGGAAAAAAGAAATTAAGCTGCTATAATCTTTGAGAAATGTTTTAAGCAAAAAAAAGTTTTGTGCAACACCAGCTTAGATCTTATCATTTATCAATAATCTTTTAAACTTTTTATAAACTTTGCAAATCCTAAAGCAAAAACATAGTGTTCTAAGAAAATCACATCTATTTGAATCTCAATTGGTTACCAATTGAGAGTTCATTTTATGTTTATGAAGCAATAACTTCAACTGAAATGTGGAAGGGGCACCTCAAAAAACTGAATTTTATGAGGCTTCTTTGACTTGCGAAAGACTAAAAATTGTTTTGTTACTTTTATTTATTCTTTTATCATATTTTTTCAAATGAATCCGATTTGTTAAACGTCACTTTTTTGTAAAAATGAAAAAACAAACAACACTTATTAGTTTTGTTACAAAAATTATCAATTATTTTTTGCTATTATTAATATCGAAAAAGAGGATCTCAACTGTTACATAAAATGTGCATTGTTTTACAAAAAAAATGAGTAAAAATATGAGACAATTGTTCTTTTATTTGTTCCAAAAAATCAATTAAAATGGACAATTTAACATATATTTTATACAAAAAAATGATACAGATTATCACTTTTTCTATTTAAAAAAAAAGCAAAAAAGTAGGTCTCGCGCAGAAAGCACATTTGTTAAATGGCGTTTTTTTTAGTTTGTCAAGTCGTGAGATGTGAATAATTATTTTTTTATCAAAAATATATGAAATAAAGAGCTCAAAAATTACAAAGAAATATTTAATGTAGCCGACAATTTCACGGCAAGAGTAAAAATACACATTATCAGAAATACTGTAAAAAAAACATGTATTCAATAAACAGTTTTTGATATTATTTTTTTAATTACCAAAATATTCAAAAAAGTAAGAAAAAACATTGGAGAATTTTTAAATCAATTTAAAACGACTTTTACCAAAATCTTTAGCGCTTTTATTCTTCTCTAACTTTTTACATTTTTTTTATAAAACTGTTGCCCAAGACAAATAGATATTATTAGTTATTTTCAAGTGTTGTAATAAAAAAAAGAAAGAATTTTCAGGGTCAGCCGTTTCTTATCTGAAAAAAGGGCAAAAAAAGATTTCATTGCTGTAAAAGCAAAACGCTTTTCTAAATAACAAATTTTTATGTGAATATTTTGTAAATTAAAAAACATTTTCATAAAAACAAAAATAACAAAATTTACTCTTGAAAAACATCCAAAAAGTGATAGGTAAAATAGTGGAAACAAGAAACTATGTTTTTCAAACATTTTTTTTATTAAATAATGTTTTTCAAAATGTAATAAAGACATTTTAATACGGCTAAAATGACATAAACTTTTATTTAATTTACTTTTTAAAATGTAAATAAATGTAAAAAGTCAGACAAAAAATATTTACTGTTCTCCAACTCTTTTCCCCCTTTTTGTAGGAAAATTTTTTTGTTGAGATAACAAAAATAATCAAATATGTCAATGTCAATTTTTCGTATGTTTCTTACACATATATCTTTTAATTTAAATCCAAAATATTCAAAAAAAGTTTTCCCAATTAAAGAAGTTTTTTTTCGCTATGACAAATGTTGCGAAAATCTCAAAGTTTTTCTTCTCTCTTTTTTTCTTAAAGAACAAACAAGAAAAAATATTTTTTCACTTTTTTGTCTGCCATTAAAAAATCAATCTTCATTTGAATAAGAGATTAAAGATCGGTAAAAAATTTCACGATGTTTTAAGAGACGACTCTTAAAAGAAAGCCGCCAATTTTCTTTTCACTTTTTGGAACAGTTTTTGCAGTTTCAAAGCAGATTCAGAAAAATATGCACAATTTTTCATTTTTTTAATATTTAAAAAAAATTGAATTAAAAACTTTTTATAAACTCTAGCATTTTACAACTTTATTTATACTTTTTGATATTTTAGTAAATCATATTTTATTAATGAAATCGATAATCAAAGAGATCAATAAATATTTTGTTAAAAAAAGGATATTCATACATTTACTTTTTTCAAAAAAAAGAATTTCACAACAATTTTATTGTTAGTATTTTTTTGATTTAACGTGGGACGTTGTAATCAGTTCCAGTCTTTTTGTTCAATCAAAAAATGGGTTGACATTGTGTTTTTTTTCTTTTTTCTTTTTTTGTTTAAAAAAAATGATAAAACGAGCAATATCTTTAACAACTGTGCCAGATCTTATATTAACTTTTCATGCCTTTTTATATTAATATTATTAATCAGCATAAAAAACTGAGTGGGATAGCAGAGACTTTTGAAAAAAAAATGTATGTAAAAAACTAATAAAAGAAGATCAGGCAAAGTCGTAAAAGATAATGCTCATTTTTTTTTTAACAAAAAAAATAAAAAGAAAAAAAACACAATGCCAAAGCATTTTTTGACTGAACAGATGATTCTAAAGTGCCATCAACGATTTTCCAAAATGATCGTACGGGCTTGGAACTTTCTCAAATAACAATGCATGAATATTACTCATTTAAAAATATATTTGGAAAAGATAATACTGAAAATCATTTATAATATTAAAAAAAATATTAAATTGTACTAAGTTTTTTTTGAATTGGAATGTATTTACGAAAGTCCATCCCAATTTAAAAAAAAATTATAGGCATATTTTTAATAAAAATCTTTCATTTAATTAATGTAAACGTGAAAAACATTTTGTTGATGTGTAATTTTTTGAAAAATCTGATTATAAAGAGAAATATGATTTTTTTTAAAGTTAAAAATAGAAAATATATAAAGAAATTTTTCTGATGAATTGAATATTAAGACATTATAATATTTGAGATATTGTTATATAATAATATCATTATATATTAATATTGTGTGGATACATAATAATATAATAAAATATTATATCATAATATTGTTAATGATCAATGACAATTGCTAATGAATAAGCCGTGAGTGAATGAATGACATTAATATGTTTTTAAATATTTAGAAATAAGCATGTGAAAAAATGAAAAAAAAAATAAAGCAGGAACTTTTTTCAGTGATTTATTTTAAACAGTTTTTGCTCTGCTTTTAGCAGATAAGAGAAAATGCTTTAAAAAAAAAAGATACACTTGTTTCCTGCGACTGTCAAAGATTTCATTTTTTCTGTCTCCCTTTTGTAAAGAGTTTTATGTGTAAATTTTGTTCTCATTTTTTCAGCAGCAAAAAAAATAGGCAACAGAAAAACAAAAACTGATTCATGTGAATCATTAAAAATTGTTTCTGCTTTTTTTTCTTCCTTTGTTTTTCATTACTTGTTTTTGAATTTTTAAAAATTTGTTAAAAAAAATAAAACCAGACTGTATAAGCTATCATTATTTTTATCAGTGTTTTAGTACAATTAGAATGAATGAAATAAATGAACCTTAAATAAGTCAAATTTGATACAAAAACGTTCACATGCTTTTTTAAAAATAATTAAAAAAGTAATTTTTTTACATTTAAAAATTTTTGTTTTTTAAATTTACTGCACTATATTCTTAAAAATGAACAAAATCTATTAAACAATAACAAAGGAATTGAAAAAAAAAGGAATTTGAATAATTTAAAAATAAAATAAGAGCATTTCGTCAAACTTTTTAGATAAAAGCAACCATGATTTTTAGAAACTAGTAAAAGCAACGTTTTAATGACTCAGTTTCGTTCTTTTTTCCGTTTTTCTTTTTTTAGCTGCAAAATGTTTGTAAAGGAAAAATGTTCGTTGGTTCCACTTTTTTATTTTCACAAATAATAAAAAAAATAATGCTAAAAAGCATTTTGCTTACATTGTTTAAGTTTTTTGCAAAAAAAGAATAGTTTTTTGTTGAATTTTTAATGAAAAAAGAAGTTGTAAAAAACTGATAATTCTATCATTTTTAAATATTTGAGAAGTTTTTGAAATAATAAAAACAAAACTTTAAATGAATACATTTTTGCATTTGTTTAAGTTGCAATCTTCTCAATATACATATATGTACATAGTTCTACGCAAAAATAATAAGAGAATGCGGAAATAAATGTATCATGCTCAAGTTTAGCAACAAATTTTTATATGATAAATTATAGAACCAAAAGATACATGTTTTGGCAAAAAACTGAACAAAACGTAACATTAATAAATGATAAAATCTAAAGTTTATTCGTTTCAGTGAAATAAAACTTTTATATCAAATAAACAAGAAAAAAGGATAAAAATTTTATTTGAAAAAAGTTTTTTAAAAGTAAAGTTACAATCTGATCAATTTAAGAAAAAAGCAATGATATGCGTGATAAAGAATTTCAACAAAATTTTTCTTTCTGAAGGCAAAATCTTTTCAAATATTTGATCTTTTGAAGCAGATTAAAGTATATCTTTAGTATTGGCACATCACCTTATTTATTCTTTGGTATTGTCCAAACGTGACCCCCTGTGCTAAATACTGATGATGTCTTTTATACTTTATTTATTCTTTGTTAATGAACAAATGAGAAATTGTTGTTTCTGCTGTGTTTTAAAAATTAGTTTAACGTTTTATTTATATCTTTTTTAACAAAAACAAATGAATTAATTTTTATGAAATGTCTGCTTTACTTTTCCATTTAAGTTTATGAATTTGTAGAGTCAAGTTGTGGATATGTTGGCTGAAAAGGAATTTCATTCATGGCATGGCTTTTTGAAGGAAATTCTTGTGTATCATTGTATGCTTGTGAATAAGATGGTAGATTTAAGTCATATCCAGAAGGATATCCAACAGCTATCGAATATGGTGGTAAATCGGTTACAGGATATGGTGAATTTGAAATGTAAATGGGTGCAGCATTTGAAGTATTACATGAATTTGTAACAGGAAAAATCGAACATCTTCGTGGATTTTGTATAACATGTTGAGCACTATGAAAAATTTTGAATGCAAAACTTAAAAATGCAATAATTGACAAAAGAACGACCGAACAAACAGAATATGTAATTATCATACCTAAAAAAATCAAATTTTGTTTTTATTTTAGATTAATAAAGTACTTGTCTTGTTATCTTCATAATCACTTAAATTGTCAAATAAGTCTGCTGGCATCGCAATTGCAAAATATACGAATAATAGTGTTATAAGTGAATCAACAACAATATTGATTGCCTAAAAGTTTATTCAATATTTTTTTTTAATTTTTTGATTGACACAAAAAGATGTTACCAAAATAATCTTTGCCGCCGTTATATATCCATATCTGCCTTTTTTTATTCCAACAAATGCAAGAATAAAAGCATATAAAAGTAAAAAGCTTAATGGAATTATAAATAAAAATATAGCTGATAAAACTATACCAATTATCGCAATAATTTGTCCGCATTTCTAAAAAAATTTTCGTAAAATAAATATTAAATAAAGAAAAATGTATTACTTTAGCATCTGATCTGCAACATCCCGGTGACATGATTCTTGTCTATAATGTATAAAAAAAATTTTCTTGAATCGATTCACTGCCAGATTTTTTGATAATAAATCTTTGTCGAGAAAAAAGAATTATGTTCGATTTAACTCAAAGAAAATATGATAAGAATGAAAGAGTATTAAATTTTAAAATCGTTCTTTTTTTGCTCTTATGACAAAAAAAAAGTTATATAACTGCATTTCCGCTGCGAATGGGGGGGGGGGGGGGTAGTTAGAAATTCCTAAATTTAAAAATAAGTATTTTTTCTATTTTATTCTTAAGGTGCTTTTTTAAACATTGATAGCGTTTTTATTTACGAATAAAAAAGAATTTTTTTATTTTCAACTAGCCGATAAAATAAAAAAAGCGTCATCGTTGAAATAGAAGACAAATGCCGACGCGCAAATTGCATCCGCGCAAAAGTCGGAGTGCCGTAAAATAGTATCCAGAAAAAGTTGTTACAGACATTTAAACAAATTTTGCAAAAAAATATTAAATTTTCTGTAAATTTGCATCAATTGCAAGATTTTTAATAATTAACGTGCTTTATTCTTTTGGTACAGCAGATGCCATAAACAGCAATAATTTCATAAAATTTCTTTGAATATTATTAATTTTATTTAAAAAGTTTTATCGCTGTTTCAAAAATAATAATAATAAAATATTCAAAAAAATTATTGTGATTTCGTTTTGGATAATTAAAGTAACAGGCGATTCTCACAGCCTTCCATTAAAATGCTAAATGAACAATAATATGTTGTAAGAAAATAAAGAAGCCAAAAAAATCGGAACATTTCTTTGCGCGATAGTTTTGTCAACAGATGTTTCGATGCAATGCAGTTTTTTTCTAAACAAGGAAAAGAGTGTCGTCATTTCTTTTCGTAGCGTTGCTCTTTTGGAACATTTTAAAAGAGAAAAAAGGCACTTTAATATGTCAGCGTCAACCTCATTTTTTATTAAACCAGCAAAAACAAAAACGAAAAGGTCGTTTGTTTTTTTTTATTCATTTATTTAAGCAATTTGCTTCAACTGGATTGCCTTTTCTGATTACTAACTGGCGTTTGAATATTTGAATATTTTATGAATAAAATTGAATGACAATCTAGTTTTTAAGAAATTTATAAATTCAAAAATAAGCTTATATTAAAAAATAATGATAAATAAAAAGTAAAAAAAAATTTTTATGATCAGTTATAAAAAAGCTATTTTTCAGACACAGCATTGAAACGAAAATTGAATTTGATGAAACGTTTCACAATATTTTCATATAATAATAATTTTGTTAAATTTGAATTCCGTTCTGACAGATATTAATTCAAATAAACAAAACAAATATATAGCATTCTTTAGCTCTTCTGAATTATCCTTCAACAAATTTATTCAAAAAAAATGTAAGCGAAAAAAACGACATTTTTTTTGTAACTATATAACTGAAAAAATTTTTCGAAGACAAAAAAAAGAGCATCGTTTACATTATTATCCAATTTTTTTATTGATATACAAAAAATACATTACGCAAAAAACCACCGGAAAAAAATGCAAAAAATGATAGTTTAATATTTTTTTACAACGTACAACTCGGCAAAATTTTGTTCGACTAAGAAATTTTCAACAAATTAAATGACTTTATTTATGGGGTTTTCCAGAAATTTTTTCAGATGAAGATTTATTAAAATTTATTGTTAAAGTAATTTTTCATTTTTTAGTAATTTTTAATAAATTTTTACTTTTAGAATCCAATAAAAGCACAACACAGTTTTCTTTTCCGTCGAAACAGTTTTGAAGCTTATAAAAGGTAGTTCGATACTTTGAATGATAAAATAATCGAAGAAAAAATAGTTAGGCGATTTATTGTTTATACAAGTTTCAATTTAATTGATCCAATAAAACATTGGATATTGTGTCAGCTTTGTTATAAGCAAAATATATAATTTTATTTGTTTTAGTTACATCTGTGGAAGCACTGGAGTCAACTCTTGCATGCTGATTTGTTTTGTTATTTAATTTTTGTTTTGTTTTGTTTTGAAGAAATTATTTTTTAATCAAAATGAGTGCAGTTTTTTGTTGAACCAATTTTATAAGCAAAATCAACCACAACTATTTTTCATCGTTTTTCTGTCTTTTTTTACTACGCATGTTTTGTTTTAAAAAAATGCAAACAAAAAATGCAAAAATTACTAAATTTAATTTTTCTAACTGTGCTGGGGTATTTTGCAAAAAATTTAAATTACAAATGCCTTTTTATTAATTTTTGCATCAGTTTATTTATATTTTATTATTTAACGGATTTGTTTTCTTGGTTTTTTTAAAATATCTGTAAGATTTAAGATCAAATAAAAATGAATTTTAAAACATTCAAAAATAATAAAAGAAAATCAATAAAACGACTTTTTTGTGTGAAAAAGGAAAAAAATGAAAAGCAAAAACTGCTAAAAATTATTTGTTTTTTTGATTTCGAAAGAAACTTTTTTTCTTCTAATAAAATTTCATTGATCTATTTACTTTCTTTAAAATATACGTATCCTGGCATTTCTCAAAAAGAAACAAAATAATCAAATGCAAACGCAACTTTTAAAAACAAATATTTAAAAAAATACAAAATTTTGTAATCAAAAGTAAATTATTTCATTCGATTATTTATTAATGCTTTCATTTCGTGCAACTTCGGGAGACAATTTGTCACTTTTTGATTTTAAAGATTTAACTCATTTTTAGTTATTTAAAGTTTTTACACAATTTGTTTCTAACTGATTTCAAAAATATTTCATATGATGGTGAAAAAGTTCCATTAGAAAATATAATTTATCTGTTTTCCAATTGTAATAGAATTGTCATGTATATTCAAAACTATATAAAATTATCCCATTTTTCTTTTTTAGATTTTCAACGGTTGCCAAAACAGCTTGCAAAAAAGTTACTCCACTTTTTGTTCCAAATGATATTAATGCTACTAAGTTTTTTCAACATTTAAAAGTCAGATTTTATAATTATTTTTATTTAAAAAACCAAAATTTCAGGACAACCAAAATCGTTGTTTAATCGAAATTCATTCGTTGAATTCTATCCATCGCTTAAATGAAATTACTGACGAAATTTTACAAACAAATTCCTTTGATTTTATTCCATCTGTAATTAAATTTTATGAACCTTTTTATGAAATCGGTATTTTTAAACGGATTCGAAAAATGCGAGAAATCTAAGAAACTGAAGCAGCAAAATATCGATAACGTTTCCGTCTTTAAATGTTTTTTTATTCAGTTTTTAAACGCCGTTTTTCATACATTTTTGCAAAACTGTATTTCATTTTTGATAAGCAATTTATACCAACGAAATAGTTTTTAAAGCAATATTTCAAATTTGTTCAAAGATTTAAATTCTGTTATAAATTCGAAAATGTGAGAAAAATAGTCAACTTTGTTTTCATCTCTCAAAACTTTTTAAATTTCAGTTTGTTTTTTATAAATGTTTTGTTTCCATAAATAATGTGTTGATGTAATACCTATACTATTACATCAACACATTATATATATATATATATATATCACTAACTATAATCATTAGATTATAATTAATGATATATTTAAAAAACCGTTTAAAAAAACTTTTTGAATCAGCATATTTATTTTCTAATTTTATATAAAATATTAAAAAATCAACAAACATTTTTTTGTAAATTTCATACAGAAAAAACAGCCTTTTTTTGGCGACGAATTTAATACAGCATAAATCAAAATGATTTGTTTCGAGATTTTTAAACACTGACAAAGAAAAAAAGGCGGGGTCAAAAATTTGCTCTTTTGACATTTTTTTTCCTTTTTTTCTTTTAGTTTTTTGATTTTTGTGTTACAACGTTTTTTTCTTGAATGTCGCATTTCTTAAATTTGAGCAATAAGCTTTTTGAATATTTTGTAAATAATGTAAAAATATATTTTCAACGTTTTTTTTTATTAGCAATTTAAAATAAAAAACAGTTTATCTTAGATTTATTTGCAGCACTTCCAATAAAAAACAAATATCTTTTTAAAATGAAGAATATTGTTTTTTGGACTGTTTTTTTTACACATAAATTTTTTAAGCAGCTTTTACTATTTCTATCATGAATTGTTTATTAATATTTCTTTAAAAATTTGTACAAATTTCATTTTCATAATCTTTTACATCCAAAATGTTGCAGATTTAATCCAGTTTTTTCTGTAGTTTACTCAAAAACATCTTAATTTTTTAATTTTTGGTATTTGTGTTGGATATAGGTAAACTCGATTCCATCAAAAACATTTGCAGCAAACAATGACACAAACTTCAAAATAAATATTTAATGTTTGTTAACATAATCGTAATATGTGCTAACAAAAGTTCCCCTGTGAATTCATGGTACTAATAAATGCTGTAAAATTATTCTATTTCGTTTTCAAAAATAATAAATAAAATATTCAAAAGTAAAAATATTGCATTCGCGTTTTTTGATTTTTTAGATTTTTTTTGAACTTTGAAAGAAAAAAAACGTGTGATAAATATTTTACAAAGATCGCGAACATTCTTTTTTTTTTAAAACAAAACATGTTTTTAAAAAAAGGTGAAAAAAAATGAAAAACAAAAAAATAGCGAAAAACGTTTTTCATTTTATTCGTTTAATTTGCAGACCATAGTTTTGTGCATAAAAGTTTGCGAAAAAAAATATAATGTTTACTAAAAATTGTTTCTGAGCTGTGTTACTTTCTTTTTTGCTTCTTCTTTTTTGAAAATTTTTATTGAAATTACCATGAATTTTTTAATTATTTTGAAAATTAAAAGTTATTGCAAGTGACAACTTTATTTTTGTTTTTTGATAAAAAACTTCAACAATTTATTTTTTCAAGCAATAAAAATAGAATATCATTCTCATCATTACATTGTTCTGCAATGAAGATATTGCTACCAAAATATTTTTTTTTACAATTAAACGAGAATAAAATAAATTTCTGCAAATTGATTTTAAGTCAAAGTTTTTATTTCCGAAGAATGATGTCATCATTAATTTCGGTGTTAAAACACATTATAATGCATTTGAAAATTTTACAAAAAAGCTAAAGGAAAAAAGAGAATAAAATTTTGAAAGAGCAAATTTTTCATTTTTGACCCCGCCTTTTTTTTTCTTTGTTTGTGTTTAAAAATACAGAATCAAAACTATGCAATTTTTTGTGTTACTTTCGTCAACAAAAAAAAGGCCGTTTTTTCTTTATTACATTCAAAAAAAATGTTTCTTGATTTTTTTTGAATATTTCATTAAAATTTTTAAAATAAATATGCTGATTCAAAATGTTTTTTTTTAACTTTTGTTTAGATATATCACTAGTTATAATCCAATGATTTAATAGAATGCATTAATAATGCATCGAACCGTTATTTATGTAAACAAAACATTTATAAAAAACACATTGAAATTTAAAAAGTTTTGAGATGGCTTTTTATGATATTCTTGTATAATTTTTGTGAGGAAAATGTGCTGTTTTCAATTAAAAGTTTTTTTTATAAATAATGGTTCCATTAATTTTATTTGAATCTTCCAATGTAATCACAAAATTGCAAATAAATTATGAAACAATTTTATAATATTTTTATGATTTAAAGTTTATGATTTATTAAACAACGTTTTAAAATATTCATAAATCTAAAAAAATATGAAGAATTTTCTGCAAAAGAAATATTTATTTTCTGTATCACACAAGAACGTCAAAGAGAGTTACTGTCGTTCCATTTTTTAATCGAACGAGCAAAAGACACAAAAAAAATTGTTTTTTTATTTTCTTCCTTTTTTTCGAGATACCAAATTTCCGATTCGCATGTTTAAAAGATTTTTTACAAATTAGTTATTACAAATGCGTTTTAATAAATAAATATTAAATACTTTAATAATAAATTCATAAGTCGTACTACTTTATGACCGAAGAATATCTCAATTTGTTAACACAATATTCATCTTCTTGAAAACCATAAATGTTAGTTTTTGAAAAAAAAACCGATTTTGGTCAGAACAATCGAACATGATGGTTGAGATATCAATTTACAAAAGTATTAAATTTACTTTTACTAAAAAATAAATACGGAAACTAATATACAATTTTCAAACGATAATTTCATTATGATTTTTCGTGTAAAAACATCATAAAAACGCTGATATTTTTCATAAAACACGTTTTTAATCAATTTTCCTTGTTTTTCAACTGTTATCCTTGAAAGTTTGGAAAAAATTTGCTGTTGAAATGCATTTTTTGTGCTTTAAAATAGCAATTTTGTTTCAACCATTTAAAAAAAAACGCATGCGTTTTTGATTGAAAAAAGACAGACACAATTATGCTTCCAATTTTTGTAATCGGCTTTTATTTTCTACCTTTTTTAAAATGAAACTAAGGGAAAACATTTGCATAAATTATTTAAAACAAATTTTTTCTGTTTTGTTTATACAAATTTATGTCTGTACAATAAAAAACAACGTTTCATGCGTAAAAAATTCAATTTAATTTTTCAAAAATTAAATGAGAAATGTGAGAATTCTGCAACACTGAAAGAACGGAAAAATATGGCTTTTTTTTCTCATTTTTAAGATTCATAAATGCAGGGAAAAATAAGAAACAAGAATTCTTTTCTCTTTTTTTTGATATGAAAATAAACATGTTCCATTTCTTTTTTATACGTAAATAAAAAAACCATGAAAAAAAAGAGGGCGTTGGTTTTTGGAATTACAATTTTAATCTTTTAAATAGCGTTTAAACTTTAATGATTGAACATTTCTAATAAAACTGCATTTTTATAAAATTCTTTTTTATGCCACATATTTTGTGAATTTTTTTTTGATAAAATGATTGTTGATGAAATATTCAAAAGTATTAAAAAAACAGACGTTTCTAATTGTAAAATGTTTCGCTAAATACGGAAAGTAGAAACAAAAGTCCAAAAAAGAAAAATGACTCATATTTCGAACAGCAAAAAATTTTAAGAAACAGACATATATCTTTTTTTTATGGCGAAAGAAAAAGGTGTGTGCAAAAAAAAGAAAAAGGCTTTTTTTCATATAGAATGAACATAGCAATGCCGCCTTTGATTCTTTTTTTTTGTTCTTAAATTTAAAACTTTTATTTTTATTTTTTAGCTATCCATTTTTTTGCCAAATATGTTTCTTAAACAAAGTAATAAAAATTAACATTTGTGACATTAAAATTTCCGCCAGCTATATTTGAAACTGAAGCATTAATAATTTTAATGTAAAAAAAATAATAAAATAAACACATATATTTTTTTTACGAAAAAAAAATGAACAAAAATACGTTTATCTAAAAAAATGAATTTCCATAATTTTTTAAAAAGATTGTTTTTGAAATTTAAACAGATTAGTTTTTATAATGTTGAACAAAGCTGTAATATTTAATAGGAAAACGATAAAAAAAATGCAACACTTGAAACACTTTTCCATTAAAAAGGAAAAAGCTTTTATGATTTTATTTTTTCTTGACATCATTTTTCATCAAAAACTAAAAATAAAAAATAGTTTTGCGGAAGAATTATGTTTTTTTTTTGTTCCACATATTATCGTTAAAAAAGAGTTTATTTGTATTTTTAAGAAATTTTTTTTCGTAAAAATAAAGGATATTGATGTTGTTTTTTACTACGTTTTAAGCTTTTAAGCTTTCACGTCTCCGAAAACTAGACTTTATCGCTGTCAATGATGGGAGATCAAATGTTTACAAAAATTGATCCGTCAACTGAAAAGTTCAAACTTTGGTTTCTTTTTTTAAATGTTAAAACATGATTAAAAGTGAAAACATGAGAAAATAAAGGGATGATAGTCTTTGAAATTTTCAATTTTAACTTTTTATTAAATAGCGTGATGTTCAGTTCGAGTTACCCGTTTATGGTCCATTTTTAATTTTTTTAAAAACATTTCATATTTTTGGAATGTATTTTTTTATAAAAATTTTGTTAATGAAATATTCAAAATATTTCAAGAAAAGGGAAGTTTAAAATTACACAACAAACAAAATAAAAAAAATGTCGAAGGAGAAAAAATATTTTCGTATATGACTCATTTTTGGGGTGGAAAAGGAACAAAAAACAGATGTATAGTTTTTTATTTTTGCGAAAGAAAAAAGCGTCAGCAAAAAAAAGAAAAAAAATTAAATAAGAACACGAGTCGACAACCTATAAAAAATGAATAAATTCATAAGTCGTACTACTTTATGACCGAAAAATATCATACTTTGTTAACACAATATTCATCTTCTTGGAAACCATAAATGTTAGTTTTTGAAAAAAAAACCGAGGTGTTTATGTGCTTCATTTTTTACACTATAAACAATGCTACCATCAAAATATAACATTTTACTCAAACATTTCAGACTTTTTCTTTGAAGGATTTTTAATATTCAAAAAGAAGAATAAATTGATGAAACAGAAAAGTGATCGAATTTTCACGTTTTAAGTTCCAAAAAGTATGTTATTTCTTTTTTGAAGCTATAAAGATGAAAAAAGCGACCACCAGCTTTTCATCAAACGGATGATCGATGTTACGAAATTATTTTTTTTTCTTCTGCAAAATCATCACTTTTTTGTGAAAGGGCAGAAATTAAAAAAAGAAAAAAAGAGCGAAACCATTTTTATATTTCATTCGTTAAATTTTCCGATCGCAGTTTTATACATTTATGTTTTCGGAAAATTTTTTTGACAAAAAATCGTTTCTGAGCTTTGTTTCATTCGTTTTTCCAACATCTCTTTTGAATTTTTAATAATTTTCAATCTTTTTTTTTCAGCTTTGCTATAAAATATCAAGTTAATGTAAGTGAAAACTTTATTATCATTTTCGATAAAAAAAGAAAATTATGTTATGGTACAATAAAAATAAAACATTATTCTCGTCATTTCATTGTTCTACAAAAAAGATATTGCAAAATCAAAACATTTCTTTTAAAATAAAATTGAAATAAATAATTATTTGCAAGTTTAATTTTAAATCAAAAATACAAATTTACATTTATATAAATAAATAAAAAACAAATATGGAAACTAATACACAATTTTCAAACGATAATTTTATTAATAATTTTCGTTCCAAACCATCGAAAACATTATTCTTTTTCATAAATACGCTTTTTACAAATTTTATTGTTTTCCAACTGTTATCCTTGAAAGTTTGGAAAAAATGTGCTGTTGAAATGCATTTTTTGTGCTTTAAAATAGCAATTTTGTTTCAACCATTTAAAAAAAAACGCATGCGTTTTTGATTGAAAAAAGACAGACACAATTATGCTTCCAATTTTTGTAATCGGCTTTTATTTTCTACCTTTTTTAAAATGAAACTAAGGGAAAACATTTGCATAAATTATTTAAAACAAATTTTTTCTGTTTTGTTTATACAAATTTATGTCTGTACAATAAAAAACAACGTTTCATGCGTAAAAAATTCAATTTAATTTTTCAAAAATTAAATGAGAAATGTGAGAATTCTGCAATAATGAAAGAACGGATGAATATGGCTAATTTTTTCATTAATAGAATTCATAAATGCAGGGAAAAATAAGAAACAACAATTCTTTTCTATTTTTTTATATGAAAATAAACATGTTCAATCAAATTCGATTTCTTTTTTATGCGTTAATAAATAAAACCATGAAAAAAAGAGGAGGTTGGTCTTTGGAATTACAATGGTTATCTTTTAAATAGCGTTTTTTAAAATTTTGAATTATTTCAAATAAAACTGCGTTTTTATAAAATTCTTTTTACACCACTTTTTTTGCAAACTTATTTTTTGATAAAGTGATTGTTGATGAAATATTCAAAAGTGTTAAAAAAACAGAGGTTTCTAATTGTAAAATGTTTTGCTGAATAGAAAAGATACAAATAAAAATCAAAGAAAAAATATGACTCATATTTTGGACAGCAAAAAATTATAAGAAACTGACATACATCTCTTTTTTATGGCGAAAGAAAAAAATGTGTGCAAAAAAAAGAAAAAGCTTTTTTCTTAAAAAATGAACGTCGCAAATCCCGTCTTTGATTCTTTTTTCTTGGTTCTTAAATTTTTAAAACTTTTATTTTTTTGCTATCCTTTTTTTGCCAAATATGTTTTTTTAACAAAGTTGCAAAAAATAACATTTGTGACATTAATATTTTCAACAGCTGAACCAAATGTTTGGCCCGTTAATAATTTAAAATAAAATAAAAATAAAATAAACACATATATTTTCTTTTTACAAAAATGAATGAACGAAAAAAAAAGTTTATGTAAAAAAATGAATTTCTATAATTTTCTAAAAAGAAAGGTTTTGGAATTTAAACTGATTAGTATTTTTATTGTTGAACAAAGTTGTAATATTTAGTAGGAAAACGATAAAAAACTGCAGCACTTCAAACCCTTTTCCACTAAAAAGGAAAAAACTCTTATGATTTTACTTTTTCTTGACATCATTTTTCATCAAAAACTAAAAATAAAAAATAGTTTTGCGGAAGATTTAAGTTTTTTTTGTTCCAAATATTATCGCTAAAAAAGAGTTTATTAATTTTTTGTTTATTTAAGAAATTTATTTTGACAAAAAAAAAGAATAATGATTTTGTTTTATATTACACTTTAAGCTTTTAAGCTTTCAGGTCTCAGAAAATTAGACTTCGACGCCGTTTATCGCTGTCAAAAATGTGGATCGAATGTTTATAAAAACTGATCCGTCAACTCAAAAGTTCAAACTTTGATTTCTTTTTAACATGATTAAAAGTGAAAACATGAGAAAATACAGGGATAATAGTCTTTGGAATTTTCAATTTTACCTTTTTATTAAATTGCGCGCCATTCTGTATAAGAAATTAGCTCTGAATTTTTTATGGTTTTTTTTAATCTTTTTAAGACACATGTCAGATTATTGGAATGCATTTTTTTATAAAACTGTTGTTAATAAAATATTCAAAATATTTTAAGAGAAGGGAAGTTAAAACATTACACAACGTTTCTCTGCAACAAATAAAATAAAAAACCGTTGATGAAGAATAAATGTCTTCGTATATGATTCATCTTTGGGGTGGAAAAGGAACAAAAAACAGATGTATAGTTTTTTATTTTTGCGAAAGAAAAAAGTGTCAGCAAAAAAGAGCAAAAAAATTTAATAAGAACACGAATCGAAAAACTAAAAAAAAACGCCGTTTAACAAATGTGCTTTCCGCGGGGTACCAACTTTTTTGTTTTTTGCAAAAACAATTTTTTCATCGAAAAAGTGATAATCTTTATCATTTTTTTTCTCGGTATTGATTATTTTTTAAAAAATGTTTTCCCAATTACTTTTCAAAAAAAATATTTGCATTTATTTAATTCATCATTGGTTGAAATTAATATGTCCAAGTCCTGCAAAACTATCTTATTGCATAAATCCTTTTGATTGTAATTATATGAGCATTTTAGCTGCTTATTTATTTGGAAATAGACTGCAGCAAGTCATAAATGGCAATATAAAGATAGAAAAAAGTCGACCGCGGCCCGAAAATTGTGGCCTCAACAATACAACTTGATACTACATACTATTATAGTTTAAGATATTGCGAAAAAGATAGGTTTTGTATAAATGTTAAAAAACATTGATATATAAGTGATAAAAACTCTAGAAGATACGCATTTTTTGATTAAAATTTAAAAAATTCAAATCGATGCTCCCGCAACGAAATTGGTTTAGCAATTTTTTGCTGTTGCCGTTTTTTAAAAAAAATCGACTTGTGAAATATGTTCGATTAAATTCGATTTCTTTTTTATACGAAAATAAAAAAACCATGAAAAAAAAGAAGGCGTTGGTCTTTGGAATTGCAATATGAATCTTTTAACATTACATATTTAATGTATGTACATTTTTTTAAAATTTATAAAAATGCAGTTTTATTAAAATAAAACCGCATTTTTATAAAATTCTTTTTTCCACCACGTTTTTTGCGAACATTTTTTTGATAACGTTGACGAAATATTCAAAAGTGTTAAAAAAACACAGGTTTCGAATTGTAAAATGTTTCGCTAAATAGAAAAATGGGAAAAAAACGAAGAAGAAAACATGACTCATATTTCGGGCAGCAAAAAATTATAAGAAACAGATATATTTCTCTCTTTTTTATTTTGAAAGAAAAAAGTGTGTGAAAAAAAAAAGAAAAAGCTTTTTTCTAAATGAATGAACATCGCTGTGCAGTCTTTGTTTCTTTTCTTTTTTTTGTTCTTAAATTTTAAAATCTTTTATTTTTTTGCTATTCATTTTTTTTGCCAAATATGTTTCTTTAACAAAGTTATAAAAAATAACATTTGTGACATTAAAATTTCTTGATGTTAAACCATCAGTTCTACATTAGTAATTTTAATGTAAGATAAAAATGAAATAAACACATATATTTTCTTTTTACAAAAATAAATGAACAAATAAAAGTTTATGTAAAAAAATGAATTTCCATAATTTTAAAAAGATTGTTTTTGAAATTTAAACAGATTAGTTTTTATAATGTTGAACAAAGCTGTAATATTTAGTAGGGAAACAATAAAAAAAGCAACGTTTCAAACCCATTAAAAAGGAAAAAGATTTTATAATTTTATTTTTTCTTAATATAATTTTTCATCAAAAACTAAAAATAAAAAGTAGTTTTGCGCAAGAATTATGTTTTTTTTGTTCAACATTATTATCGTTAAAAAATAGTTTATTTTTTTTTATTCGGAGCGGAACTGAAAATTTTTTTCAAAGATTCTGTAATTATCAGTTGATAAAAATAGATGAAAAAAATTATTGAATTCGCCATTTTTTGCAGTTTATATTCAGTCCCGCTTTGATATGAAGTCTTTAAATTTTCTGCTAGACCTTCTCTTAAAATCCTCAAGATATTCAAGTAAATCAGCTTCCGGTACAGCAACTCCATTTTCATTTTTTATTATTGTATCATTTAAAGTAACGCTTTTAATTGGTGGACCAGAAATTAATGCTTTGAAATCTTTTAATGTAAAATTTTGGGCTCGATGGATATTTAATTTACAGCGATTTCTTTCTATTAACGAATTAACACATTCACTAAAATATTTTTAGTTTAATTTGAATTAATTTTTTACAAAAATTGATTTACATTTTTAATTTTTGAAGTTTTGGAAGATATTTGAGCACATTTTCTAATGGTACAGCATCGCAGTTTTCATCTTTAATTACTGTATTCTTTAAAGTTAAACCTTTTATCTTTCCATTATTAATTAATAATTTAAATTCATCAAACGTAATATCATTGACATCATTCATTGTTAAAAAGATAAGCTTTGACAGATTTGACGTTTTTGGAATTGAATAAAATGGATTGACGTTACCCTCACTGAAATTATGAAATTTTTATTTAGAAAAGCTTACAAAAAATAACTTACATTGTTAAATTTTGTAATTTTGGGACACATTCAAGCAAATCCTCAAATATTACAACAATGCCATTTTCATCTTTTATTATTGTGTTATTTAAGGTTAAATTTGTAATCTTGCTGGTAGTTAACGTTTTGAAAAGTTTGAATGTAAAATTTTTGCTGCGACAAATCTCCAATTTATTGTGATATTTTTTAATTAATAAACCGCCACCTTCTTCCCTAAAAATTCTAATTGTTAAAAATTAACTTCTTACAAGTAGAGTTGTCGTTTCCCTCGAAAATACGGGAATGGGGAGTCTCGAAATCCAAAAGCTGTTGGGGCAGGAGACAAGGATGTGCGGAAGTACTTTCGGGGAACACTTTTCCGCAAATTTTTTCTCAATATTGAAAAAATAATTGTTTTTTTTAACTAATACATTTCTGATTTACTTTTTATCATAGCTTATATCTGTCAAAACAGAATTTAAATATATGCTTTTATCAGAAACTGGAGCTCATTTTCCCGTTTTGGCGGGAAATTTGGAAAACGAGGGGGGACAACCACCTTACTAACAGAAACTTAGTAAGTTAACTTACATTGTTAAATTTTCAAGTTTAGGAACACACTGAAGCAGTTCCTCAAGAGGTACATCAACGCCATTTTTGTCTCTTATTTTAGTATTTATCAAAGTTAATTCTTGAACATTCCCAGAAGAAAATAATTTAAACATTTCAAATGTTACAACATTCAAATTTTTGAGAATAAGCTTTTTTACATCAAAAACAGCAATTTTTGATAACAAAATCGGCAAAAATCTGTCATCTTTATCAAACTCAAATTTTTCAGTTATCCAAAGTTTCTGTTCCAGATTATCAATGTACAACCCACACCAGTTTTCACCAAAATGCCAAGGCATCCAGCCGCTGCGATTTGGATCGGGTTTCAGTCGTAAAAATCTCAATCCTGTATCACGTCCACGAACAGCTAAAAAAGAGACCGCTTATATCAATACAGAAGAAAGATTATCATTTTTTAAACAATCAGGCCATGCGCAGAAAAAAATTTTAGAGGGGCACAATTCATTTCAGAGGGACATGCCTTTGATCTTTTGCCAACATGAAGCGGCACAAGATCAAAAGAAGCTTTCCTATTTCGGAGATAGCACGCCTTAATTTTCCCTCTAAATACGGCACTGGCTTTTACTAATTTTAAAATACAGGATATGCAGAGATGTGTTTATTTGGAAAAAGTATATCGCCCCTGTTGAAAATTAAAGAAAACACTGCTTTGACTCCTCAGGTCAGCAGGCCCTCATCTCCAGGGGAAGGGGGTAATTTTGAAAGATGGAGAGGAAAGGATAGAAGAGAGCAGATGTTTGAAAATTACAAGAGGAAACAAGGGGAAGGGAAGACCGAACATTTTACACGTTGGAATCAGCTGTTCAGTCAAAAAATGCTTTGGCATTGTGTTTTTTTTCTTTTTATTTTTTTTGTGAAAAAAAATGAAAAAATGAGCATTATCTTTTACGACTGTGCCTGATCTTATATTAATTTTTTACATACATTTTTTTTTCAAAACTCTCTGCGATCCCACTTAGTTTTTTATGCTGATTAATAATATTAATATAAAAAGGCATGAAAAGTTAATATAAGATTAGGCACAGTTCTTAAAGATATTGCTCGTTTTTTCGTTTTTAATAATAAAAACTAAAAGAACACAATGCCAACCCATTTTTTGACTGAACAAAAGGAGTGGAACGTGATTCCAACGTGATTGACCTCGTAAAAATTCTGAATATTGCAACCAAAAAAAGATCTACTCAAAATGTGGCATAAACAGTACCTTTAACAACAAAATACGGAAATGGTTGATGTTGAAAATATTTGTTGCATTGCATTAGTTTTAATGTCGTTCTTGTTTGAGCATTTGCCTTCATCCATTTTAGCACATCTGATGGAAAATCAGACGATGGAGGTGAAACTGGAAGATTTTGCATGTTTTAATCTGAAATTTATGTCGAAAATACAATAATATGAAAAAAATCTTAAATATTGAATAAAAAATCAACCAGAAATCGAAACAAAAGAAGAATATTTTATGAGAATGTTGGAATTATTTTTCTATGACATCTCAATAATTTTGACAATGATAGTTTAAAATTTATAGTTTGTTTTTTTTTCTTGTGTTTAATAGTTTCCCTTTTCCTTTCTCTTCCAAGGTCGTAGCCAGGAAAAAAATTCAGGGGAGAGGGAGCACGTGTTAAAAAAAAAGGTTAACGAGAAAATATTGCAATTGCGTATGTGAATAATGTTTTTTAAGAATAAATTGTTGCTTCGAGCAGGGAAAAAAATAAAAAGAAAAGCAAAAAAAGATTTGTCATTCATTATTACAAAGAACGGTAAATATTAATATGTGTTTGTTTCTGTCAGAAGGAATGGGGTTGGATTTCATATTTATTTGTATTAAAACCCAACCGCGGCGAACAACATCTGCTTTAATCGTCGCATAAAAAGACAAATAAGAAAGAGATGAATTTGTAGAGCGCATTTATCGTGTTAATAAAGAGATCACCATAGCAATTAATATCTGATATCCCAGAAACACCATTAAAAACTTTTTTTATTTAAATTACAGTAAATTTATATATAATAATAAAATAGTGTACCAGATTAAATACTAAAAAAATATGCTAAAGATATACATTTTTTTATTTTTAAATTTTTTTTCGGAAGTACGAAAAGCATGTGTTGCTTAATTTTATTCGGCGTTTACAACTTGAATGTGTTGAAATATTTCGTCAATGCTTGATTCATCTTCGTTACTATCATCAACAGATCCATTATCATCAGATGAGCTAAAAAATAAAATTAATAAATTTTTATATTTTTATACTTTCCTTGGACATGTATCATTATCAAAATCATCATCCAGCAATAAATCGTCATCATCATCAAAGAAAATATCTGAGTAGGTAGTAAAATCACAAACGTATTTTTTGTTTCAGGCAATAACATCTCGTAAGAGAAAATCGCTGATGTCATAAATTCTTGCATCACTTATTTCGTTAATAACTAGATTTTCATAAATATTGCGTCGATTCATTAATTCTTGTTTAGTATATTTCGGTGATAAAACTGACCCATCGACAACGCCCTTTGTTTGAATAAGTTTTGTAATCTGATTTCGAACAACGCTGTCGTCACAGTTTTTTAATTCGAATCTGTAAATATAAACTTCTTCGTGTTTTTGACCAAGTCGATATATACGATAAACAGCTGAAACAATATTTTATGTACAAATACAAATTTAAAATTTTTATGTTTACATAAATTTAAGGTACAAAATCGGTAATCTAAATCTATTTTACATTACTTTTTTGCCATTATTTTAATATTCTTATTTCACCAAATTCTGTACAGATTAGTGTTCGACTACCTTACCGTACTCTGGCGATTTCAATACCGTGAACAAAAAAAATACCTTGAAAAGTGTGCAAAAATTATTTTCGATGCATTTTAGTACTATTTTATAATCATGGTATACGGCATATACCGTTACCGTGTTTTTTCAAAAACGGTACGGTAACACTAGTAGTGATCAACAAAAAGAAACTTGAGTTATGGTCCCTAATCATTATTTTATTTATTTTTATATGTTTTTGATACACAAACTTTTATTTTATCATTTTTTCTCAAAAAAAAGGTTCCTTGGGAAATTACAATTATCATTTTTGGTTCAAATTGGAAGAATTCACGGAAATTCAAATGTAATACAAAAAAAACAAATTTTTGATTTTCTTGTTTTGCTGTAATTCTGCAGTTTTAAAAACAATATTTAATATTTTTGATACATTTCAGTGCTCTGCAAAAAATGTATAATTATTTAGATGCTTTTAAACAAATTGTTGCATTTAACTTTTTTAAACTTTAGAAAATTAATTGTTGGTTATTTTGCAAAAAAAAGATTTGATAAATAATGCATAATTTCGTCTTCGAGTCTAGCAAAATGATTTTCTCAGGAAAGTATTCGATACATTAAATGACATTTTAATTAAATTTTTATCTTTTTCCAATATATTCAAAAAATTCAAATAAAAAACGGCAAAATTGAGGATTTTAAAATTTTAAAATAAATAAATTCAAAAATTGTAAAAACGAATCAATTTGTTTGAACAATTATCTGCTTAACGATGTTTTTAAAAAATGCTGAAAAAATATTTTCGGAAAAAAAAACAAATGTTTCCATTTTTCTGCCAAAAACAGAGAGAGCAAAAAATTACGCTTTTTCTTACAAAGGCTATGGATGCATTTATACAAATGACTCATTTGGCATTTGATTGTTTCAAATAGCAAAGAACAAAAATGAAATGGCAGCATTTTATTTCCTTTCAAAGCGCCAGATGCAATTTTTTTGTAAATGAATAAAATAATCAACCAAAGAAAGTTCGGGACTTTAAACGACTTTTGACATAGCAAATTCTACGAAAATCGCCGACATTCTTTTTTTTGTTTTGACCTTTAGTGACATTTTTTGAAAGAGATGAGAAAAAAATCAGATACTGTTTTTTTATATAACCTTGAAACAATCGGGGCTTGAACGTTGAAATGTTAATGATGCTTTTAAATAATATAATTTTCAACTCAAAAAGTTTAGAAAAGTTGCTTAAAATTTTCAATATTTATTGTTCTGTCGTGCTACACGAGCTTGGTGTACGAAACCATTATTAAAAAAATTCATTTGTATAAAATTTTTATAATCTTTTTTTTGTAGATGAATAAAATATTCAAACAAAGAAAGTTCGGAAATTAAAAAAAACGACTTTTGACATGGAAAATGTTACGAAAGTCGCCTACTTTCTTTATTTTGTTTTGATTTTTTGCAACTAATACATTTTTCGGAAAACGTGAGAAAAAAGCAGATGTCTTTCAAAAGCTGCTTTCTTTGTTTGTAAAAATTTTTTTCTCATTTTTTTAAATTTTAATAAATGCTGAAAAAGGGTTTTATTTATGAATAAAAGGGAATTTTTATGTTTTGACAAATATAACCTTTCAAAAATTGCACTTTTAAGAAAAGCTCGAAAAAATACAGGAGGCAACATTGTTTGGAATTTTTTTTGTTTTTTAGGTTTGTGAATTCAACAAAGCCCTTCTTTCTTTATTTCACAAACAAAAATGAGATTAATAAAATTCTTAATAAATATTGTGATATAATTTCTTTGCTTTAGAAATAAACATTTGGTTGGGAATATCAAAGAAAAAAATGAATCAGAAACTGTTTCTTATTGATTTCTACAAAATTCGTTATTAATTTACAAAATATTCAAAAAAAATGGAACAAATTTTTAATAAACGAATGCAAAAACGAATATATTTTTTTGTCTGACAAATGTGTTTCGAAATAAACTCCCTTTTTTAAAAAAAAATATTGGCTGTGTATTTTTTAATCGACACAAAAAAGCAATAAAAAAATAAAGTTTGCTTTTCGGTTTCATTTTTTAAAAGGCATCAAATTTTGTGATTGCAATTTTTGTTTTTCTGAGAAAAACACATTAATGTGTTTTTTTATATTCATTTGAGCTATGATTTAATAGATTTTTAAATATTTTGTTTTTTTGACGGAAAAATTATTTGACTATTTTTCAGGTTTCAGTATGAAATTGTCAATGTGTAGAAAAAATATTCTATTATTTATTCGTGAATTTCAGCCAATCCATTATTTAAAAAGAAAACTTACAACGATTTTAACGTAATAAAAATGATATTTCCTTATTTGTATGCCACAATTTTTGCGGTGCGTAAAGTTTTAATATGAAATTCGATGGAAAGAAAAATGACGAAAACAAGAAAAAATCTCCACCCAAAATTGATTATGATACAAGAATTAAAAAAGCTGCAACTGCATACAAAATTGGCGTTTTCGCAATTTTTTTTCTCCCGATTATTAAGAAAGACAGATAAAACCGCATTCTTTCTTCATGATTCTATTTGAATGGAAAAATAATTTTAAAAATTTCGTTTTTATTTTCAAGAGTTCATATACGATATTTTTTCATGTATTTTATTTCCAGAAGTGTTGTTTAAACTTTCCAATTAAATAATAGGCTTCAAAATTAATCAAGTTTGAGAATATCAAAATAAAAAATAATATTCAAAAACAATCAAAAAAAAGATACTTCAAATAAAGTTCAAAAGATTGAGAAAATGAAAAAAATCAGTAAAATCCATAAAATATATATTAAAATTACAATAACTGTAGCATTGGAGTCGCAGAACAGACGATTCCCCAAATTCTAAAACATACGTACAAATTTCTTGTTTTTGTTTGGAATAAAAAAATGAAGATTATTTAATTAAAAATTTCTTGCAATTTCAACAACGTTATAAGTTTTTAAGTAGACTTTTTTTATAAGTATATATGTTGTGTCGGATTTGGGGAACCGTCGGTTCTCCAACTCCGACAGAGACAAGCTGTCGGTTCTCGAGAACCGACGTCGGGCTTTTTTTCATTGTTATAAGTTTTTAAGTAAAGACTTTTTTTATAAGTATATAAAAATGTGATATTTGGTAATGTCAAAATTTAGCAACGATGTATGTTTACCACAATATCTTTATTCTTTTAAAGCAATATGTTTTTTTTATTTAAATATATTCGAGATTTTTTGAAATGTTTTTATTTATCATAGTTCACAGTATCAAAATTATATATTGTCTACTAATGCCGTCAACACAAGAGCGTCTACCACAGCATAAGGATGCACGGCAGCTTCCTTTGTTTTTATTTTTTTAACAAAGGAAATATTTTTTCGATTCAACAGTTTGCCTGATCACAAATATCGAAGGGTTGGAAAAAAAAAGAAATATTGCGAAATCCTTCTTTTTTAAAAAACTGATCAAAAGGTCCGCCTCCTTTAAACATGGTTTGCATTTCTTCGGAAAAGAGACTTAAATTTAGTTCAAACATTTTCTACGTTTTTTATCAAAGAAATCAATTTATTTGAAGATTTTTTTGGTTCTTTTAAATTAATGTCATTGGAATTTAAATGAACCAAAAACAAACAGTAACAAAACAATAATATTATTAAAAGTAGATGGGCACATTGTTAAAAAAAGCTTGGAATTTTAACAAAAAAACTTTAAAAACAAAGAAGAACAGCAAAGAGCGGTTTTTAGAAAAATGATGTATTTTACGGAAGTTAAAAACAGTAAACTCCTAAGAGAATAACAAAATAATTTAATTTTCTTTCAAAGCTTTAATTCGAATGTTTTCAAAAATTTTCAAATTTTTTTCTTGTTAAATTTTGGCTACCTTTATTTAAATAATGTTTCATATCGTGGAACAGTTAATTATAGCGTCCATTTGTTTCATTTAACTCTGATAAAACCAGCAAAGCTTTAAAGTACTTAAATATAAACTTTGATTTTAAAAATTAAAAAATGAATAAAATATTAAAAAAGAAAAATGCAGAATAATCGTTTTTGACAAAAAATTTTAACAAGTGTCTGTTATCCCTTTAGCATCTTCGACTTTTTTAGAAAAAAATTTCGAAAACAGAAAAATACTGTTTTATGTCTGTGTTGTCTCTTTTTTTCTATCGATCGAAGAAAAAGGAGACAACACTGAAGAAAAAAATACGTTTTAAAAAAGGACGTATTTTGTTGATCCGTTTTTAGAGTGGAATGTTTTTCGCTACAAAGTACAACATTTTGTAAACCATATGTTTTTGTGCGGGCAATTTATTCTGAATATTTTAAAAATATCAAAAAAATGTCGTTACATAAAAAAAAATTATTACAAAAAAAAGTTATAACAAAAATATCAAGTTTATTTGAATAGTGTAGATTCCTCAACAATTAACTCATTTCTGTTGCCCCGTTAAATATTTAAACTGTAATTTCTGATGCACGAAAAAAACAAATGAAATAAAGTGAAAAAACAGATTTAGACATTCATTAAATATTTGAAGGAAAGCAATATTTTCGAGAAATATTTTTTCTTCTTTGGCAAATTTCCTTAAGAGTAGTTTTGGAAAAATGAATTGTACCGTTGGATAGGAAATGGATAGAAGTTTCTGTTAGGGGAAAAAGTTACGGAAGTGCCACTTCCGAAATAAAATTTTTATGGAAATCTTTGCCTTGATTTTCTTATTGAATTTAAAAGAAGTAAATTAATTTTATGTAATTTACAAATAGTTTTGTTAAAATTTAAAGCCATACTTAATTTTTTAATGAAATAAGATCTTTAAGTTTTTGGTGCACAATCATTTTTCCCTTTTTGTTACTCTATTTTTAGCTGTGTTGTTTGATTTTGCTAAAAAATATTTTATACAAACTGAAAACAAAAATATTTAAAACAGTTTTTCGTAAAATATATCTCTGACTAATGTTACGAAAATTGCGCTTTTAGACACCCTTTTAAAATAACTGCGTTTAAAAAAAAACAGCAAAATATGTTAGGAAAATGCCCCCATCACACCCGCTTTTCTCACTATAATAGAATTTTTTTTCTTATTTCGAAACTCTTTTCTTAAAAAAACATCATTCAAAAACAAAGCAAAATTTTTTTAGAGAAAACGAATGCGTTTTTTTGTTGACTCTTTTCAGAAATTGTTTCGACATATATTCTTTAACTTTGCACATTTATATTCAAAGGATTCTATCATTTTTTAGCATTTAACTTGTGCGGTATACTCGTATTCCCTTGTTTGCAATAAAAACATGTATCAAAGTTTCAAATTTTTTATTAAATAATAGGCTTCAAAATTAATCAAGTTTAAGAATATCAAAACAAAAAAGTAATATT